>LZCU01183878.1:7305-26300 GCA_001663935.1 Asymmetron lucayanum | reverse complement strand
TTGCGATTTTTTGAAGCGGTGATTCCGAGAACCAACAAATTAAATTGGTGTAGCCTTAGCTCACTAGCATCATCAGAAATATGTAATGCGCCCTGCTCTAGCACAACTCTGTTACATGACACTTTTTGGTTTAAAAGATGGCAACATTAATGGAAAAGCCGATGAGAGGCGGTAGATGACCCAATTAGGAATTCAGTAGGGAGAAGGTTTCAACCACCCAGGGTTTTAACAGCTCAGGATGAAATTAGAGAGCAGCGAACAGATGCTATAAATCCTATTTCGACCACCATAAAAACCTTGATATACAATTTGATGATTTAGGAAGTACAGTAATCAGACTGCGGACAGCATATTTGATGTTGCTAAATATAGATAAAACTTTAGTAGAGCAACTTTCTTTCCCTTTTTCCAGAATGTAATGTTGCAAAAATTCATGAGATGCCATGCCGTGAAGGTACTAATTTACAGCCCTTATCTGTCCAATTATCGTAACTGCAATTTGAGAATGCATCCCATTTTACATTACCCCATTAATCAGAATTATTTATACCTTATTATGAAGGTAGCTGGAGATGGGGACATACCCACCGACTGTGGAGTAGTGTTTCACAGTTATACTGATTAAAAGTAGAATGTCACCTGTATCTCCTGCATATAAATGTGGCTATGTTGAATGTTTTCCATTGGTAATGATATCTTGATCCAGTTTAGCTGGCTGACAAGCTAATCTTCCTCTGCTCCAGAAAAGATAGCCAGGGAATATGTATGGTACATGTATATACAAGTTCAATGTGCCAGGGACATCTGGTAGTCGTTTCAAATAATACAACAGACAGTGGACAATGTTAACTTTCAAGCAATCTGTCCAAAACCCTACAACTCTTTCCAGTAGCATGTAAGTCAGAAGAGGGACAACAGCTAAGATTCAAATTCTCAACCTACAAGTCCAGAGGCAGGCTAATTCATCACCAGACCAACCATGCTACACAAAGGATGTCCCAACTAAGCAGTACAAATGTCATTGACCTTGCGAAAAATCTGCGTTTGCCTTTCATCTGTTTTCTACCAGATGAAAAATTCCCAATGACAGCAGCTGAGTTTTCCTGCTGGCCCAAGGCTGTCTGGTCATTTGACATTGAAGGCAGCATCGGACAGCTTTTGTTTGAATTTATGGACACAAAAGAAACCTTTGAAGTACCTGTCAGATTCAAATAAAGAAACAGTCTTTCTTTGTCAGGGTGCAATAAGAAAGCAACAATTTCCTGATACAGGAATTGTAGCACATGCGAAATCCCCTAACAGGTATCACAATGGTAGAATAATGAATGACAGACAACATACTAGTTCCTATTATAACATCCTGATTGACGTATTTTGTTCCTATCATTTGATGCTAACTCCATGTTTGGCAGTATCTTGTTCACAATAGAACAGACTGGGACCAGGACTATCTTCTTTCGGCCATCTTCAATGTCCTTGGCCATACATGTATGTGTTTCATCAGCAACAAGATGTAACCATCAATATGATTAAGTTTACACAAATTGAACTTAGCTTTTGTCTAGGAAGTTCAGTTGTGGAATTTGAAATCCAGAATTCACTTCTGCAGCTTATTTACACAGAAAACTAGAGAGTCTTAGAATACAAAAGACAAGCAGGAAAGAGCAGTGAAGGCAACCTAAAATTAAATTTCCTCAGCTAAATCACGAATGACCTGAACTGACAGGTGAGCCTAAGGCTACCCATTCATAATAGATTCACCAAGAAACATTTGGGTGTGAAAAACTGCATGACACTAAATAGAGCTCGCAGCAACCTTCCATAATTTCATTAATATTAACAGGCCTATCAGTACGAAGGGCCATTTCCCGCTTCCACACTTCGAACACGGGATGGCACGTCAATTATTCCATCTGAACACAATAATACTGCAGCCTCACGAGAAGACAGAATTACTGAAGGAGAAGAGGACTTACCATGGGTTGTTCCTGCTGAGGGTTGTTTGCTGTTGTGATCTTAGTGATATACTTACCTCTGGAACCGATCAAAACCAAATCAGTAATGGCCTTGATTCAAATGAACACGTAATCATAAACTTCCAAATGCAACTCTAATTGCAAAATATGACTGGTAAACACAAGACAGCAATGTGTCTGTATCTGTACAATCTTTTTGAGTGAAGTACTCTGTGTGCTTGGCTTATGTCTGTACATGACAGGTACAGATTATGTCAAACTGTCAAGCTCTGCTAAATACAGGATGCACTTTGTGACTATCTCTACTACTGTAAACTGCTTTACGCTGATGGCACTTACATTTTCTACATCTACATCTACATGGGAATACCCCCAGATGGCCCCTACTGGAGCATATTGGGGGGGGGGGGGTGAGGCCCCGGCGGGCAGACCTCCACCTTGGCCCGGACAATTGTGGGATAGAACAGGGGAAGAGGGACAGATACTATTTTGGATATGGAAAAAAAATTCAGAGTTTGGAGAACCTTAAATTTTGCAGTATAAGTTTTTTTCCGAAAAAAGTTGGAGGTATCTTATGACTTGAACAAACATAATACCAACGTAAATATTTTGCTATTTACAGTATGCTGATCACTGAATAAACACAGAAAAATGCAGGCTACAGCTCGACGTTTTCTCCGTTAGCTTCAGTGTCAACAAATAAAAAAAACATATACGTCTGAAAAATATTTCTGATGCTACAACAAATAAGGCGAAGTGTTGCCATCAACAAAATGTTATTAACACTGCTGTCAAAGTTCCATGTTGCATAACTAAAACCCTACAGTGTGTGTAACATTCAAGCTTTACATACATTTAGCAAGAGATCCATTAATGCCTCAAGAGGACCTGCCACGTCTTACCGAAGCCACATAAAAAATATGGCTCATCTTGAGAAAGTTGTTAAAGATATTTCCTTACCTTTGAGAAGGTTGCATAACAAATGTCAAAGGGGGCAGAGGGATGATAGCATCAGTTGCTAAAGGTACTTGCACAGATTGCTGTACAGTAAATCTGGTTATTATTATAATGTGGCATCACATAACATTTCAAGACAGTCACAAGAATCCCTAGTACAAATTTCAATTACATCTACTTTGTTGTTACTGATAATTAGTTTAAGATTTGTCAATGATAGCTAAAAATAACCAGATTTACAGTACGTTTTGTATAACACATACCTGAATTCATCCACAAGAACAGGTTTTAGAATATGGCCATACTCAATAAGAATAGTTCAAAATCAAAGGAAGAACAAATTGGACACAGCAATAAGTGTAACAGAAGTTCCTTTCTGAGTAAATTCAGGAATTGCATCATTCTGAGTTACCTCTACTCTACGGTGGTCAAAGACAAGTTTACATATTACTCTCTCTTATGATAAAAAGGTGCAAGCATACTTACCTGTGGTAATCTGAAGAATGTTAACAACAGAAAGACAATAAATAGTGTGGCTCCCAAGCTGGTTTTCCCAATGAAATTGTGAAAAAACTCACGAATTAGAAAGCAATAACACCTTTGCAAACAACTACAGACAAGTCATATATCATGCTTATTATTTAAGGTCCCTGAGGGGTGAAGAAAAATTACATTACCACTAAACAGAGACTTGCGTTATTAACATACTAATTGAAAATTTTCACACCCGAATTCAGACTGCAATTTAAAGAGTGACTTTAACTTTTCGAATCAAATTGTCTGGGAGAAATTTGACTTATGCAGATATACACATTGTCAAGGCCTTCTGAAAAGTTGAGAAAACAAAGTTACTGAGCTCGAAAATTAAGCTCCATAAAGCAAGTATTAGTACCTCCATTTCCATACGTCCAACACCAAGAAGGTCGTCCTTTACTTCGATGGGAAGGGGGTCGGTGCGTCCTGTAACGATAAAAGACAGTGGTATCCGAGTTCACTTTGCAGTGTACACTGGCGGCAAGAAACAACAAAATTGTGGAGAACGGCAAAACGCACATGAGCCACCTGCACCCAGAGTCCAGGATACCTATGGTCTAGCACAGTCCTGACTGCGGTGTCCAACAGTGTTCCACTCATGCTGTTGCTATCAATAAGTAATGGGGCTAATTGAAACACTCATTTCCTGCAAAAAATCCATAATAACCAAAAAGTCCAAAAAATATGCAAAACCTGTGGCACATAGCAAGCAAGTTATTAAAAAATGAAGAAAAAAATCAATGAATAACACTAAAAAAAAAAAGATTTACAACAGTTGAAAAAACAGTCGCCTTTTCAGCACCAGGAACATAGCTGGCGTTGACAAAAGCCCATTTTGTTTGTACCTCGCACAATACAGATGTGGAAATAATAGTCTAATTTGTCTGAGCATCCTTCATTTTTTGACAGGGCCTTGTCTCTTTCCAGCCGAAGACTGCCTTTTGTGCGGCAATGCAAACGTCTTCCTTTACCTGTACAAGTCACGCCATACCATTTACCAAATGTATTATTTAAGTAAAGTGCATTTGCTTCAATACCAACTTGTGGTTGTCATGCTGGACATTCCATTGTTCAGCAATTACAGGTCCGAGACATTTGTCGCCATAAAAAAATCATAAGTCCCATCCTACTACCATCTGCTTTCTCTCACTATTCTGTAGGGAACATAATTCCAATTGTCCTGGCTACATTTGTAATGTAAGGGCCATGTTTATCCAGTGTATGTCCCAATACTGCAGGTCTAATATCTATCATTACAAACGTCCATTGCCAACATTACATCAGACCACAAAAACTGCTGACGTGTCAAACAGAAAGGGACTAAAACAGATGGCAGGTCTTAGTTCAGGTGACGGCAGTTTTTGTCATTGTTACCACAACTTTCATCAGTTAACATACAGTTCAAGAGAGGACATTCCTACAGAGACTTAGCGACACTATAATCAGTAGTGTCCAGGACATCTCTACAACATTTTAAGAGAAAAACACTTGAAATTTTGCTTGATTTCTTTAGATGACCTATTTACGAGATTGTACAAACACTATGGAATTTTCAATAACATTTGCATTTCCTGCATTTTTTTCTTAGGCATCTTCTATTTATTGATATTTCACCATCAAAAGCCTTATGATTTAGTACAGGTGAGCAAATTATGTAGTCCAATGTTCCCCAAACCTTTTTATATTTGTCTCTGTGACAGTTTTCAGTGTTGTGTGGAGTAAAACGTCACACTATGCCTACTGCCAAAAAACCACATTTGAAAATTATCAATGTTTGACAAATCCACTGTTGGTCATTTCTAAGGCTAATGGGTTTCATTAGTAAATTCTAAGGCATTTGTTCCATAGTCATGGCTCCAAGCAGAAATTGTGCACTTATACATTTTTCATGCTAAAGATATGAACATTAAAAAGTGACCAAATGAATATTTCAGTTCCTATCACTAACATAAGAACCAGAAAAAAATTCTAAAGAGGCTGGCATTGCCATTGGATGGTCCACAGTTTTATAGTCTTATCCTACTTACGTGGGCACAAATTTGTTACAAATCTACTCTTTGACAAGTCCTCTTTAGACATAAAACAAGTGAGCCATCCTGTTTGTGACATGTCAGGCCATAAAACAGTTTACAGGAGCATACTTAAGGTTTATATGGGTAAACACAAAGCCTTCCATTATCCTGTACCACCAGTGTGCCTGGGTAGCTCCTGCTACATGTCAAATCATTGCTAAGAAAGAACTTGGCAGTTCAAATTGTTACACTCCAGACTGCACTGCTGTTGGGTTACACCCTGACAGGTGCTGTAAATCATTTATTCACAATGGGCTCTTACATAATGGTGGGACGTATTAGCTTGTCATCCGGCGGTAGGTAGGGTACGTGATTCTGGTGCCCTTTGGGGTTATCCGCTCGCATCCCGGTCGGGAGAAATCACATCTCACAAAAGAAACATGGCCGTGTTGACTGGCCATTAACCAATGAGTGTTGACAGGTAATCACTACTGGAGAAGATTCTTCCGGGAGGATCTGATCCAATTTGAAAACTGCAACGCCTGTAAAAACTACAGTGATATCTGATCTTATCGAAGGGTATTATCTAAGTGCTGCTCTTAAGCACTGACTTTGACAGCTGTTGGATGTTCATTTAATGGAAGAATTTTTTTGCAATCACCATGTTCAAAAAACACTTCACTTTGAATTTAACTTGCGGCATAGGCTCTAAAATGGCAAAGTCACAAATGCAAAAGGTTAAGAATTGTTACTTTTACAGTAGGCCATTACAATAAAAGCATTGTTTCTAGGGAAAATGAATTCACAAGATTTATGGTTGTTCGAATTGAATGCTGAAGTGCTAAACCTTTTGCTATTTGTTTGCTTTGTCCCATTTCATTTTAAAATCGTTATGCGACATAGATTTTGTTGGAGCAGTGTAATAATTAAATTTTTGGTATATTAATGTCTAATGGTGAAAAAAAGTTTGCCACATAGAAGACAACATTAGTGGCTAACTAAGTTTACCAAACGTTTTGTACTACCAGAGTCCACAAAACAATAAAACAACAGCACATGACAGCAAGAAATAGCCTCCTTGTTTGGAGGTAAAAGAAAAACTATAGTCGCTGGAACTCAGAGTCCAACACTGCAGTCAGGAACTGGTAAGGAATCTTAGAGAACAGTCAAGCATCATCCTCAACAGAAAACACAACCGATTACCATAGTAACGGATCTCCGGGAGCCATCTGTCGAGAGAAGAACATACCAGGCAGGGTTAAAACAGCTCGCACGCACAAACACGCATGACAAAGGTGACAGGCAATAATCGATAAATAAACAAACAAACACCCACTTTCGCACAAATGACTGGTTGGAACAAGTGGAAAATGTTTCAAGCTTCACCATCATTATGAAACTGACATTTCAAACAAAAATTATAGAATTCTGAAAACTTTTGTAACATTGTTTTCCTTCAAATGCAAATAAAAACCTGTTCAGATAACAGTTTACTGCTGTGAATGACAAGTAAATGACAAAACATTTTTAATAGCCTTAAAAATCAAGTCACACTTGTAAAAAGCCATAGTACAATTTCTATAAGCCTTTTAGCAAAGCAAAAAATGTAATGAATTCATTGTTTTTTCTAAACCTATTCTTTAATTTCTGAAATCTAGACTGGCTAATGCATTACTGAATGAATAACAACAGCCAGTACTTAAGATTTTGCATTCAAAATGTTGTACAGCATTAAATTTCATAACTTTCTTACTTTCACTTAACTATACTTATACATTCTGTACCAGTGTTTCTTTAAGACAAAGGCTGTCAACAAATAGTTCTTGACATTGTAGTCAACAAATGTTTGAAAGTGGACACAAACAGTTGCAAATTATTCGTCAGTTGTTCCAACCAGTCAAAACCACAGCAAGAATGAGCACTGTTCCAACCCAACATGATAAGCATGGCAGAAAAAACAGGGTCATCTTGCCAAGATGACAGATGGTGAGACAGTTTTCACCTGATGCTTTCTTACAGCTTTGTAACCACAAAAAAGGGCAGACAAAGTGCGAAGAGTTAGAGGAATTACCATGTCTTTCTCGCCAGCATTACCTATGAACAATTGGTGGTGAAAAAAAGCATTGTGTAAATAACAATGCACAGGTATGCAATACAATTGAAAAGAGCGGGAATTTTTAAACAGCCCTACTTGAAACAAAACAGGTGCACTGCACTAAGTGGCATACATGTACATCTACATCAATGATCAACCACTCTCTTTCCTCTTGCTATCCTCTTGAAAACCAGGATATGTCCTGACATGTACAGAAAATATTGATTGCAGGCTTTGCTGTCACTAAAAAGACCCTTTCATATTCTTCTTACCCATCACAAGACATGTAATGGAAGATCAAATGATTTTAGAGGCAATTTGATGCATTTAATTTGGTTAATGCAATCTGTCCAAAATTTACTAAAAGGACCAAGAAAGAAACTTTACATGGAGACATCCTGTAAAGGCCAGGACTTTCATTTCCACCAACCTGAGTGGACATCTATGATGTTGAATTGTATCATGGCTAAGCACTAATGCCAGGGCATATCCATGTTTTCTCTTTAGCCGTTAAGAGGATAATGCAGTAGTTGTAACTACATTCAACATACAGAACAAAACCCCCACTGCAGCAATACCATTTCTCTGATGCTCCATATTTCACACAGTTTCACTGATGAATAGGCAAATTTCAGGGTCTTATAGCAACAGACACACTCACACACACACACATACCTTCCATCCTGTGTCTACACACCGTTAATCCTAACACAGTTCTCCCATGCATTCGTGTACACACCTGAGTCAGGGCAGAGTGGATGCATGATTCCAGATAATCCTACATTCCATTTGCTCTCCACTAATTGGCATGGAATTACAGTAACAGGAATGCTCACGAGAAGCGGCTACGTTGTACTACCCCCATTGGTCATGGTATAAGTTCCTATTGGTACACACCCCTCCCATGTGTAATAATTCATTAGAGAAAACACTTTTGTCAGAGGAACAACAGAGCTCCACACAGGAAAGGGAGGGACCATTTATGTTTTGGGGACAGAAATCTGTTTTCATATTACATGTTGCACTGACAGCTGGAATTGAGGTTGACCTTCAATGGCATATTTACAAGAAGGGAGCATTTTTGTTTATATTAATTGAATAAGTATGGAAAGATTGGTATATTTTTCTGTCATCAAAAAGACAAGTCCAGACATGTATACAAGGATTAATGAGTGCAAATGTAATTCTAAGCACTACAAGGCTCTTGTTACTGTATCACCATTAATCATCAAGGGGCAATTAAATAGGCAAGAAATTACATTAGAAAATTACATTTTGGCAATTGCCATGAAAGGATATTAAGTAACATATACAAGTAGGTGCAGAGGTACATCTATTACTTATGCCTTTTTCTCAACAACATTGTTGATAAAAGCAAATGCAGGTTTTAGGGATAAGATAACATGCATTTCACAGAGATGTTTCTGAACAAACTGGTGGTGTCATCCAAGACTCTAACCGCTCAAGCATGAGTAATGTTTTAATGCACAGCAGCATAAATCTATGACAGATGGGATGTCCAAATTTATAGGTGCGTGATGAATACCATCCTCAGGGTAGGCAAGAGTCAGTTGTTAAAGGGCAAGTCATGTTATCGTTGGTTTTCACACTAATGCTCAGACAAATCAAACTGGTTTTCTGACACCCTTACAGAGAAAATTCAAATTGTTTTTCAGGCCATTTCCGCACAGACTTAACAACATTGTTTTCTGTTTCTACCGAGATTCTCATACAAACAGACATACATACAATTATATAATAAATGGTTTTCTAATATGCTACAGTATATTGCCGAACAATTGTCACAATGATTTTCCAATTGCTTTGCCCAAGATCTTTTATAAAAAGTCTTCAGAATTGGAACTCTTGAGACATTTGTTGAAATGAAAACAGCTGGTTGTCTTGCATTTGCCACTTCACACTCTGAACAAGGTTTAACCCTATGGACACGGCGTTAATTTCAGACGGTCTGGAATCTCCATTGACAGGAGCCAACGGCTATTGATATTCATGAGGCCAGTCTTTTGGCCCGTCGTGTCCAGAAGGTTAACTTAAAAAGGCTCTGAATCAGCATATAAGACATCATGTATTGCTTCCAACCTTAAGCATGTTTTAGTCAATACTTGTGATTCATTTCAGCTTCTTACAATTGATGGGTAAACATTTGGTGCAGCAGAGATTTTCCCAAATTGTATGTTGAATATTGCAGGTAATAAGAGACTAAAATTAGATCAACACACAGCAAGAACTTGGGGGGGGGGGCAAATTCAATTTTGGATACAAAGCATCTTTGCCTTAGGCATATTACTGGACTACACTGTCATGAGTAAAAGTGTTCACCTGTGATTCTAATGTCTAATAAGGAAACCTGAGGCTCTGCATACAAATGTTGTCTGTGCAAAGACAGCCTTTTCTTAGACAAAATAAAGATAGATGTGCTTCCAGTACCTAGCTCAGGACCCTAACCCCTTCATTTTGTCTCTGAAGAAGTTATGCTATGGCATAATATATGCAGAGCTTCATATTAAAAAACTGCCTTGCCTGTTTATTCCTGTTGTTTATTCCTGTTTAAGGGTGCAATATTCCTTTAAGGATTAAAGTAGGTCCATGAAGTTGAGTTCTCTGCATCCTTAATGGTCAACAAATAAAGATCTCTAGTCTGATAACAGACATAGATTCAATCACACTAATGGAAAAGCAAAGTTTATCATGAAATCTCTCCATGTAAAATGATGAAAATTCAATTAATGTTCCACATTCTAACTTGATGCCTGCTTTAAAACCTCAGGGAAATCTAAAGTTTGGATTGTTGGAAAGTAATTCTGTGTACTAAAGTGTTAATAAGTAGATAAGCATGCTATAATATATGAGTTTATAAGAGACACACTTTATGGAAATGTAAGGTTGTTGATGCTCTAAACTTAATGCTTATGTACCTCAACTTAAAACTAGCATCCACAATTTGCATAGAAATGAGTGTGATGACTATGGCATTTGATCACATTTACAGTAAACATTTTTAAAAGAGGAAGCCAGGAAACAAGCTGACTAACAAGCCAACAGCTACAGCCTGTAAATTTCGAAAAGGCAGGTTTTTGCCATCAAACTCCTTGGAACACATCTACTTGAATTGATATAGAAATTTGTTTGTTTTACCCGTTTCACATCTTAAAATCATTCCACACAGCACTCTATTTCAGTGACAAGGACACTCCTCAGTTCAAATGACATGCCCAGGTATTGGTCAAATAACTTCACTAGCTACCTGTCACAATTTGTGCAAAAGGTATGTGGGCATATAGACCTTGCTTTATTGACATGTCAGTACCAATTCATCATTCACATTTGTAGATCCCCTTTTGTTCACAATCTAGAGAGATTGAAAAATGTTGACTTCTCCTAACTACTTGTCAATGTCTTGATGTGAAATTAAAAAGGGAGACTTCTACAGATGAAGTCTATACAAATAGCTTGTCTATTGGCTTGAAGTTCTGCTTTTCCATTATCTATACAAGCCAAAACAGCTGGGACTCCAGTACTCATTACAAGATTTCACAAACATTTTTCAAAACATTTTTTCATTACTCCTCATCTTCTGGCAGGCAGTGGTGCCATATTTGTGTCAAACCTGTCTGATTTCCCTTGTTGGACTCATAATAAATGAGCCAATATCTACATATATAATGCCACGGAATCCACAAAGAGACAGTCTCAGTATGTGTATGTCCCACAGAGACTGCATATACAATGCTGAAACCTTTGCACACCGTAGGGAATACAGGACACAACTCCTTTATGAAATGATTTTTGGGTCAGAGCAGTGGATAGAAGGCCATCCAAGTGGCTGGCCTTTGGTTAGTGTCCTTTGGGGCGGAAGGAATGTGTCTTTGAAGTCTGATTTTGCCCCAGATTAGCCAAATATCAGGTCTAGGCCACTTGGTCTCATCTACCTGTTTCTTGGTCAATACCTTACCTTGGTCAATGGTGATTTTTAAATTCACAGTTAGGATCAAGTGTTATACTTATAATGATGCCTGGTAGCAGATGAAGTACAGCTCTACTGCCACTGCTCATAAGAATACTTGAAGAACATTATATAACAACAATACAAAGCCTTAAAATCTAACCTTCGGGAAAGCTATTCTGAACAGTTTTTTTGGTTTTAAAACATATTTCTCAGTGATTGAAAATCCTGAAAGTTCCATTCTACAGAGGTTCTATGCCCTTGGTTGTAACAGAACCTATTAAACAGGAATTTAGCTTCCAACTGTCTGGCAATTTTCCTCCACAGAAAGTGGCATCAAAGGTTTACCTCAATAATGCCTTATTCCAACACCTGGGCCCAGCCAGCCCAGCCGCAATCTTCATGGCAAATATGTTTACTGTCTTTTAAGTCTCAGCTGGGATAACTTACACCGAGTGTGATCACCCAGTTGGAATTGAATGGAGAAAAGACGATACCTCTGACGACTTGTGTCATGAATGATGCATTAGGTAGGGACTTCTTCCTCTACATGAGCAAATGCCTTGCACCATCATTTTCAGGACAATCAAAAAAGGAGCATAAGACAGCAAGGAAAAGAAAAAAAATCAGGTAAGCAGTGTGTGACTATTAGTAGCAACACAGAATATACCAAAGAAAAGGGTGAGACAATTTAAAATTGTTAACACTACTACATCCTCTGTATTATCTTTCTGGGAGCAACACTTAGTTCTGCACTGTCATGGATGTGCTTTTGTTAAGAATGTGTCCTTCCTAGAATGTGTTTGTCCACAATTTTATTTTATTTATTTATTATTTATCTCTAGGGTGGTCCTTTCAGTTGAAGCCAACTGATTCAGAAGCGATCCCCATGCACAGTCATGTCAAAATTATCATACGTGTCAAAAATATAATCAAGAAACATGACGGGAAAAACAATAAAGGAATAAGACAAACCTAAGAACAATCCAATTGTATGATGCAATGTAACAAGTTAGCACCAACCATAAGAATAATGAGACAAAAAAACCAAACAAACCAGCAAATGTGTCATAATAAAAATGCATACTCAGTCATTCCTGTTACTGTTTTAGGCCTTATGTAATCCCAGTACTGCAGATCTAAAGTCAGCCTACATCATGATTACAGGTGCAGGGCTGTAATTTCTAAGTTACCAAGACCTGAACATGGTCGTGATCCATGGTGCTGAATTCACTGCAGTTGTTGCATACTAAACATTCCATCAAGGGACAGCAGGGCAGTGGATCTGGATGTTTTATCACATAAACTGCTCTTGTGACTTTATATGTAAATCAGTGCCCTTCATATCAAGGTCAAATCTTCGGTTCCGACAGAGCTAAAAAAAACGCTGTGTCTCTGTTCATGCTGAAATTGTTTCCCAGTTTTTCTCTGGAAAAAGACTGGGCCAAACAAAAAGGTAAAAGAATACAAGGGAAGACTAACTTTCAATCAGTTACCTATTTACTTGCCTTCATTTCCTGAAGTAAAAAAATTGACTGTTTCCAAAGTGAATATTTTTGTACATTTGTGCATATATTGGCATAAACAGTATCAGAACAATCACACAAAAAACTTTAAAAATTCTCAGCTTCTTGGAACACAAAACAGCCAGACTTCAACTTGTCATGTGACCAATTTGACTTTATGGCAGTCAATCTTTCTGTGCCAATGCCAAAATGAGAATTAAACTAGTTCTGCATTTAATAGTATTCTTTTCATAGCAGCCAAGTTGATAAAAGACTGACAAGTAACATACCTGCTTTCCATCTCCCAACAAACATTACATACACGAAGACCATACATTTACACAACACACCGGGCAAGTTATCCCAATCAAATGGGCTCAAGGATTACTCCAAACACAAAATAGATGAGACTATTAGCCTTCTCCATTGGTTTTGCCGCTTTGGTCCACTGCCTTGGCAATTTTATTTAGCCTGCCGTACAATCACCTGACTGATAGATAACAAGCCTTGCAGAAAATGTGGGAACTAAGGCGGAATACGGATGGGTCTGTTGCACTTTGCTTCAAGCCCTGGGGAAGACAGGTTGGCAGTGACGTAGAGAGGGATTGTAGCTTAAGCAAGAAGAATAACTGTACTTGGAAATTTTTGCCAAAGTAAAAGTTTTGGCTGACAGTGGTATTAATGCGGCTGTCCATGGAAATCTATAAAAGCCTTAGGAGTGTGGCTAAACAGTTACCTCCTGCTAGCCGTTTCATCTTGCATACCTCTCTCCTTTCAATGTTTTTAAAATACCTCTGATGTTCACAAAACTCAGAGACATACACCAATACCGTTTTCTTGGAGTCTGGCCCCTCTTTTTCCCTTGGACCAGGCTGATTGTTTGCCTTTAAAGAAAAAAGTCTTCAACTTTGCCATGCTGTCAGTAAACTTGTTTTTCTATTACACAGTCAGGCAACTCAATCATTTCATCACCAGACGCCCATAACTATACAATAAAACGGTCACAGTGTCCTTGCAACATTTTTACACCTTCAGTAAAGTAACTAAGCTACACCGTAAACAGCATCAGGGCTTATATGTGGTGCTCTTTACTTTTTCAAACAATTTGGACATTTTACGAGAGCCTAGCTGCTGAAATCTGGTCCCAATTATTGAAAAGTATCTCATGTTACAGTGAAGAAGGGTAGGCTTTAACGATGACTGCTATACGGCAGCAGATAACAGGCAAGGGCAAAAGGGACTCAGACTGCTTTATCTTGGGTCTGATCAGCGATAAATATGCATGGAACACTGCTGGGGGATATATGGGGCCTCACATCTGCAGCTTGAAAGGAAACAATTGCTACTAAGTGCAATATATCTGATTCTGTCAGGAAGTGCCCAAGGTAGGAATTTTGACATATTGCAAAAAGGTGGAAATACTTCTTTGTACTTAGATCTGTCAGAGACCAGGAGTGGAAATAAATTTCTTCAAAATTTCTAAATCCTCTGGAAAAATTTTATTGCAGGTGCAGTACATAAATGTACCATATGATATTAAAGAATTCATTGCTCTAGTAGAAGATTTGCTTTTTTCAGAATTTGCTACTGTTTTCATCATACAATATATCGCATTTGACTTCACCCAACAAGGTGCCATGGATATTCAGATTCACAACAGCTGAAAATAAACTTTTCAATTTTCTCAATGATTTGTAAAAATGTTACTATATTCACTTAGCAAGTTTTAGTGACATAACAGTAAATGTTATCTTTTTCAACCTAAAATTCAAGAATACAATGTTTTTCAAGAATCACTGCTTTTCTTTTTTGAAGTTGCAACTGTGTCAACATAATGTATTGTATTTGACAAGGTGGCACAGATTACCAGATATCCCAAGGTTCTCCAATACAGCTGATGAAGGTATCGAACTCTCTTGCATTGAACACAAGATTAAACCGGCTGCTTTGTATCAACGGAAACACCGGTGTTGATTTCCTCTGGGAGCCACCTTAACATGCAAGCTTTTGTCACTCTGGTGTTCACGCCACTGAAAACAGCACAGCTAGACACAGATACGCCTCTCTGCTACACATACCACACGCATTTATTCACAGACTCAATCACAACTAACTGTTGGATTTAAATCATTAAATTCACTCCTACATTCTCACTACCCCCCTCCCCTATCAACCACCTCTGGTGGATGGCAGCAAAATGATATAGAAACATCACAAATGTCAGTTGCAAATGGCAAGGGTTAAGGATAAGGAAGTACATGTAACTGGTGTTACCTTGCTCCTTCCGCCCCAGGCCCTGCCCCACGCGCCACCCATGCTTCTGCAGCAGCCGATGTCC
This sequence comes from Asymmetron lucayanum, assembly GCA_001663935.1. Lineage (NCBI taxonomy): Eukaryota > Metazoa > Chordata > Leptocardii > Amphioxiformes > Branchiostomatidae > Asymmetron > Asymmetron lucayanum. The sequence continues at coordinate 10,919 of LZCU01183878.1, read as the reverse complement.
CAAGTTGTCCTGTTGCCAGGGAAACAGAAAAGACGACAACGAAAATACAGAAAATCTGATACAGTTTGAGGCCTGGCCAGGCCAGTGCTGACAGCTATGGATAATTTATACCCCTTGTAATGGACTACTTACTCGCCAATTAGCACACGGCCATTAAATCTTAATTGATCAAATCAATAACATGCCATTACTGAAATTTATGAGCACTCAAGCAGCGGAAATGCCACCATAAACTAAACACCATTATGGACGAGCACGGGAGGCTGAGGAAAGGTCTGCTCTATGTTCTGGGAGCGTTCCAAATGCTACCGGGCACCTCCGGAATTGCTATTGACCCTGAAAAGGCTAGAAACAGAAGGCAGGGTCAGACCCGCGGGCAAAAAACATTAGTTAGTGGACACAAGTAAGATAGACGAGCAGGGCAGAAATAACCCTCAATGGGATGTGCCCGCAATGGGCAAATCAGGCCAAGATACATGGCCGCTTCTGTCTGCCTCCCATCCAGCACACAGCAAATGTCCAAACTGCACTTTATCTCAGGAAAACTGGGGAAGAACATCATAGTTAGAGCCTCATAATCAATACATAATGGCAGGGAATGGCCCTGGCTTGACTTTGATGCACAGGCCAGCACGCTCCGGCTATATCCTTTAAGCTGTGGATCGGCAGGATGCCACATTTACGGGATATCTTATGTCACCCATCCTGGCCAAAAGTGATCAAAGAATGAAATAAAACCAAATCACCAGAGAGACAGTATTATTGGCGCTTCCCCGTGTGGCGATTAATGTGAAACGATCATGAAGGGTTACTATCCCCACATCAGTATGTGTCACCTGACCTCCTGCATTCCACGGCTTTCCTAGACCCATATTTATACTTTATTCATGACTATGCATAAAACACTCTATCAGAGATAAAACCGAGGATCCTGATCTCTGTAGGTAGAATTTTGGCATGCACATATTGAAGAAGGTTGGGGGAGTAACACAATTACTGGCCTTCATTGTCCGAATCCCAGAGGTTCACCGCTGATCTAATACAATCTTCTGCCAAATTTCTCTGAATTGTGCGGCGGTCTTGGGCCGTATTCATCAGATTACTTGATCACCGTGCCGGCATGCATTTCCAGCTGAGTTGCCACTGCACGCCGAAGATCGCACTTAGGGTGAATTCTGCCCACATTTCAGAGATACAGATCGCGTGGGATTACGTTTGAACCAATGCTTCTGCATTACAAGTGTTGCTCTCCTCGCTTGGCCATAGCAAGTTAGTTTAATGGATAACGAATGTCCTGACCACAAAAGACAATAGGAGAGCAAAACAGAGAAAGCTGCTATTCTTACAACCAAAGTTTGCAATACTGCATGGAGTATCTACAATCTACAATACTGTTAACCCAGTTAATACAATAAAAACAATTGTCACCTTACAGTTGGGAATTTGAAAAATTTAATAAACTGTAGATTTCATTAAAATTTCTCTATGTCAACAGAAAGGGCATGCTTAATTGGTTAGGGATTTTTGACCTGACATTTGCGTGGATCTTCAAAAATTCAGAGAGGCTTTCCAAACTCAAAGTGATCAGTATTACAAATATGTATAGCAACAGTTGAAAAATATATTGTGTATCAACCTCAGCAAAACTAGCCTGGAGTCCAGTCTTGTTGTGCTTTAGTCGCGACTGTTGGGAGCATACTAAAGCACAACAAGACTGGACTCCAGGCTACAGCAAAACCCCTTCTGCTCTCCCCTCTCCATCTCCCATCCCAGCAGTGCTATCCTAACCTTCTCCCTGTGGACTCTCTAATTGGGTCACCTTCCAGCGGCTTAGTTACTTTTCCGATAAAATTCTGCTGACACCCAGTTTGAAGGGGGATCTTCTGTAACAGTATCAAAATGCACTTCTTTGAGATGCAAACTTTGAATACCTTACCTAGTCCCATCCTCATTTGCCTGAATACAATTTTGAATACAATTCTCCTATTGACTTGAGTACAGAATTATGTATTTTGTACATGTAAGTGTTGTGTATACTGGTAATTTACGTTATAGAATCCAGGAAGACTAGCAGTGTCATTTTGTATACCACTGATGGATCTGCCAATAAGGAATCAAAGCTAGGGAGAGGTTATGCATCAATGCTATATTGTAGTTGTAAAAGTTGTTTTTTTTCAAATACAAACTGCATTCCTCAAATACAAACACAATCATCCCAAATCTTAAATGGTACCCACTCAGCCAGCTATATGTATGCAATGCCATGGCATACTGAATAGTATCCAACTTTACTGAAAGGCAGCTATTATAAAAGCCATTGTGCAAGATGAATCATAAAGGTTTCACACTAGAATCTTACAGGCCATTTCACATAGGAAATGCCCATTTTCAACTTTCAAGGGACCAGTTTAGAAACCCTAGAGTTCAACTTGTTACAGGAAATATGCATGCAGTACAGTTTGACATGCTATCAGAAAGCTGTTTCACTCCAGAATACTGTGTTTATTTTCTGCCACAAAGTGACATATACTCTGTACTTGCTGAGATAGTTGCTTCAAGAGTTGCTGGAGATTCCAATTCTCTACTGCCCTTCCAACTCCAAAGACACTCACGTTACTCGGTAACTGCAGATGTCTATGTCAAAATCAATTTCGGAGACATTGTCCTACTGATACTGAACTGTACTGAAGTGCACCCATGCCCCCCTCCCCCTTTTAAACCACCTTCAACGTACAAGTGCTGCCATACTACAAGTAGCAATGACACAAAACAGAGACTGCAACACGCACAAGCACGGCCCCTTCATGATGGACAGTATCTTAGTTCCATCACTACAAAGCCAAGAAGTAATCCACCTCAATCCCTGCAAGCACGGGACGCCTCTTCCTATTTGCTGTGACTATTGATTTATGGGAAAGGACGAGGGAGAGCGGTTGCCTATCTACCACAATCTGTAGTCCGGGGAGGGAAGGTGGCTCATATCTGATCCTTGGTTGCAGCTTCCACGTCTATAAAAAATGACCTTGTTATAAATCAAAGTCACAGCAATAATTTACATTGGGCAAAACTCTTCGTGGTAGCATCGGACATGTAAGGCGTACACGTATGTGTTAACTACCATCTCTGCTAAGGCAGCTTTCTTTGTTATCAAACCTTTATTGCTATGCAATTAATTGGATGTACTGCTTTTAAAATGTTTGAACATATTATGATGTTAAGCAATACTATCTGTTTCTGTGGGGGTAGAACTTATATGCACTTGTCACTTGTGACATGTATGTATTCAAGTGTACATGTCCCAGTTAAATTTCAATATCAATGAACTTCAAGGTAAGTCTTACATTAAGTTAAAATCACCTATTATTTGAATTTACTTGTCTAAGATGAGAAGACGGAAGAAAATTATCAAAATATTTCTTTTGAAGGTGTATGTTTTGCCTTTTTCTGGTAACTTTGAAGTTATTTTTCATAATAAAATTTTCATAGATTTAGTAATTGAAGCTTAAAACACATGTGCCAGCAGGATATTGTTTGATGTGTTACTTACATATTAAGTAATAACAAGAAAAACATAATGACCTCATACATGGACTCAGTTCTATAAAGAGTACAAC
>LZCU01183313.1:0-11664 GCA_001663935.1 Asymmetron lucayanum | reverse complement strand
TATGAGAGAGAGAGAGACTGAGAGAGAGAAAGAGAGAGAGGGGGTGAGAGGGGAGGGGGAGCGGGAATTGATAGAAATCCTTATTTAAAATGTACCAAAATACTACGAAAATAGTTAATGGAGGGCAATTAAGCGAATTAAAGTCTGTACTTTCTGGATTTGAACCCGGGCTTTCTCTAAAACTAACACAGGCCTATAGTACCTGATGTACATTCCACTTTCTACGATGCCTGTTTTTTGAATACAAAAAAAAACGTAAATTGTTTGGCAAAATGGCATCGCCCGTTTGAAATAGAGACCAAAACAGTTGTCATCGGGATGGGGTATACGCTGTTTGGTACATATGCCGTGATGTCTGTTATCCTAAGTCATCTGTTTCTGTTGAATCGTCAGAGGGCGAGAACAGTATGTGAGGAGGAGGATCACGTGACCACCACCAGCGCCCCGCCCCTCCTACAGGTTCCCGCCACCTCCAGACCACTGACCACGCCCACCACAGGTTCTTTCTTCATTATTTGTCACATATAGTCACATGATTATTTATTTGATGGTTTTAACGATAATAGAATTTTCCCACTGTAGACAAGATCTTCCTTCCAGTCAATAGTGCAAAAATTCTGTAATTGACAGGGTCGTCCTGTCAACAGGTGCATGCACAGTACATACAGAGCTTTTAGTGCAAAAATTTCTGTTATTAAGAGGAACTATCGTACATAATTATAATTATTGGTTGAGCAACAGTAACTGGTTATAGTACTCCTCCGCTCGTATAGTAAAACTTTAATGTAAATAGGAAGAGTAGCAACAGAAGAGAACTAATAATTACAAGGGAAGCATGCAAATCAGATTGAGGAGATTTAACGAATCAAGGTAACTCAACATCCGATACAGTACAAATACACGGCTGGCCTAACAATACGAGTAAACAAAAGAACTATTCGCGTGTTTTAGAAAGGTTGAAAACAAAGTTTAAAATTTGGCAATTATATATAAGTCCAATGTGGGAGGGGGGCCTGTCCGTAAGGAGTATGGTGCATAACGTGTCAGTTGAGTGGGTCGATGGAAGCATAGCTTAGATTCAAACCAGATATGGATATAATCATATAGGTCCTTTCACCCCAGGTTCCCTGGTGCACCCGGACTACGGTAGTAACCAGACGACTGCACATATCAACAGTCAAGTCACACAGACGCCCGTGGTTGGTAAAGATCAGATCAGCGTAGCAGGTAGGTTATTTTGAGGTAAATTGGATTTTAAAGTGCTTCGCCCTATAGTGTTGCTCTCGCCACCATCATGATCAGTGCAATGTGTGCATCACTTGACAGTGGCCACACCTCCCTTTCATGGCCGGCCGACTGTCACACTGCCGATATTGTCTTACTGTAACCTTCGTTATAGGTAGATTTTCATTATTTCTCTGTGTGTTGACATGTTTGGTTCCTACATTTGCGCCTTATCAGTCTGTTTCCATCTCGCCTCTGGAGTTTTTGCTGCATGCGAGAAAGGGATAAATATGCAGTTCCATCATTTCATAAATCCTCCGGAAATAAATCTGAATGTAATGAGCAACACTGCAAGTATATTTTCATGTATGGAGTTACCAGAGGAATTAAGTTGTGTAGATAATGATATAGCATCTATCGTTGGTGTTTCTGGCATTGCTATTGTTGTAATATTTATCCCTTTTTCGGTTAAAACACGTTAAGGCTGGGATTGTACGCGCTTTAGAAGTCAAGTACATACTATTAATTCAGCGTATTGCATTGAATTCCGTACGATTGTGTTATCTACAGGCAACAAGGAGTCCAAACAAACTGTGGATAACAAGGCTTCTTCTGGCGCAAAGAACACGTCACGGCCAAGAATATTCAACAACCTAGAGGCTGTACAGAGCGTGGCTCCGATTAAGGGAGGCGCCACAGAGTTCAACAGGAGAAAAATCCGCATGGAGATTATCATAGGGATCATCGTGGCTGTGGTGGTGGTGGTGGTCGCTCTGGCGTGTATCATACACACGTACTCACGGAAAACGTCCCGGTCGGGGGTTCTTGTTGTTCAGGTAAGTAGATTTCGAGGAAATACTTAAGCGTAGACGTTTTGTCTTCTCAAAAACGTTCTAGCTAGGCTTCGAATTCTGTACGTTCGTTGCAACATATATGTAAGAGTTATTCAGAACACGATCAGGCGAACTCTGATGGTCCGCGGTTGGATACTTATCATTTCGACAAAAGCTTCTGCCCGCAATTCTTATTATTTGGGAATATCACCAATGAAGGAATAGTTTTAGCTCACGCGTACGTAGGGTTTTGGCTTCGTGGTAGACATATATTTATGGACTTATGTTCGTACTACTTTATAGGTAAGTATATGCTGTACAAATAACATATGTTACGCTGTTGTCACACTCAGTGAAGCCTTTATTACAGTTAAATATCAAAGAATCCAAGCAGTATTGTTCGACGTGAGAAAATGTTAACATTCTAGGAACGCGTTTAAGTTGGCTTACCTTCCATGTTGTTTACGAGCCATATACAGTGAGGCAGGAGTTTACTTTGAAACGCAATCCATAGCCCAAGCTGGTGACATCAATTCCATTACGTACTATATTCTCAGTAGGGATTGCTTGCTTCAAATACCCTGTAGATTTGCCCAGTTTCATTCTTTTATCACATCAATGAATGCAATTTATAAATGATTTTATTGTGCAGCATCCATTGTACTAGTTGTTCGAAAGAGCTGTCCTGATACAGAACATAGTTTTACTGTATTAGTTGTCTGAGTACAAATGAGCCGTACTCAGTAGTTGTATACTGCACTATTACAGAGCGTGGTTGTACTTCACTTGTTGTTTGAGTAATTAACCCGTACTCAGTCCTTTTGTACTGCACTGTTACAGAGCATAGTTGTACTGTAGTTGTTGTTTGCGTAATTGACCCGTACTCAGTAGTTGTATACTGCACTGTTACAGTGTTTTTCTACACCTGAGTTTTCAGGTCAACGTCCTGAGGTGATGCTACTGTCATCAGATAAAGTGTACTTTGCACCGTGAGGCCAGACGCTCTGGGGGTTATAGTAGGTATGTGGATGTTGTGGCAGTGAACTTATTATATTCGCCAAAAGGCAATACAAATAATATGATTAGGTAGGTATTGGGCTTGTTGCTGTATCAATTTACTCGAGATTCCGAGAGTCCTCATCTTGATGATATGCGCTTAATACAATGCAGCAAGAGCATCTAATTCAATAGTAGCACTAAACGGTGCTTAAACTGTGTGAGTATATGTGTCATACATAGAACAATATACAGTTCTCTTCAAAGGTACACGCTTTAATTTTGAGTTCTTAACCCATTTGTGATTTCGTTTCAGACGCCTTGACTTCACAACCACAGGTCTTGTGGACAAGAACAAAGGCCGAACTTGTACAGTTATGAATTCAAACCTCAACCTTTGTCAGGAGACTGATGCCTAGAAACGTTTGTTTGGAGACTGTTGCTTGGAGACAGCTACCTGGAAACTGTTGCTAGGGTACTGTTTCCAGGAGACTGTTGCCCGGAGACGGCTGGATACCGTTGCCTGGTGGAGATTTTCAATTGGAGAAGTTCATTTGCGATGGAATAACCAGATTATCTGAGACATAACCACCCGAAGTACAAATGGTTTGGATCTGACTTTCGTCCAACGTTTTGTGTACATACATGAGCTAAGATGGGATGGGTTATTTTTTAAGTCTACTTGGGCAAATTCTTGCTAGTTCAGCGAAATGAACGAACGTTAGGGGCGTTGAAAGGACTGTGAATGTGTACATACCAGGACCGGAAGGAGGGAACGTACAACCGACTATTGTGGACTGTATTTGAATTTTACATTAACGGTGCCAAATATTCTGATGATATCTCGATTTAGACATCAAAACATGCACTTTTGTGGTGTAGAAGTCTGACATCGTTAGGGACGCAGGTCGTATATTGTTGTAAGATGGCCATGACGGCTGTGTATTTTACCCTATGCTGTGATGGTGATGTCAGTACGTGTGGCCGGCACCATATGGAGTCTCCGATGCTCTTAATGCATTTGTCACAGACGTGACCAGACTTCATCAGCACCAGATTCTGTCATCAGATATGAGATCACAAATCCCGTCTGTAGGGTGTATTTTTAGTGCAGACGTTTCACTAAATTGTTATGACAACGAAGTTGGCTGAGACCTGTTGGTCTTTTCATCTGTACCTTAACGAATACTTTAGCGAACTTTATACCTGCAGTGTATTTTGAGTCCACCAGATTCCAATCATCAGTTCTGGGTGTTGTTGACTAAGGCTTACTGCTAGTTCAAATTTCTTAGAGGTAGCAATGACTTTCTGCCGTTTCTATCTGCTTAACAAATCGTGTAGCGATATTCCTCTTTGTCTATTTACATTGTGTTTTCACTTATTAATGTACGTCATCTACCACATACCAATCATCAGTATTGGACGTTGTTGAGTACGTCCTGCTGTCGGCTCGTATACTGGCCAGCTAGCATCAATATTCTGCTCTTAAAATCTTCTGATAACAAATCGTTTGAATGCAGTCTTTATCTGTTATGTTTTCCTTATTTATGAGGGACAGATTCCAGATACCAATCGTCAGCTGTCCACGATGCTGACAGACGTACTGAAGTTCAAATAAGGGTTATTACACACCCACGGGCGTTCAGTGGAGTAGTGGCGCCCGATATCGCCGCCTGTGTACCGCCATTGTTGAGGCATTAGGACTATCGATTGACCTTGACAACAAGACCATTTGTCTTTGGGACAATATTCGCTTTGACCTTGAGAGGACGGCTGTATGCCCTTGTGGGGACGATGTTATCTTAACCTTCACATGAAAACCATTTTGTCTGGGACTTTGAGAACGAGACTATCTGTCCTTGGAACAGTTTTACTCTGACCTTGATTTAGGACAGTGTTGGCTGGGATTGAACTACGACACTTTCAATGCCATAGTTTCGTATTGTCGTCTGATTGAGAGATAGCAGGGACAAATGCATCTCTATGTACATAAATACGAGAGGGTGTCGACTCTATTAACTGGATTCACGGACATAATGTTGCGTCCCTGACATGAAGCGGGAGGGGTCTGGTAAAATATTATGTCACATCTTGATGTAAACATTGTTACCTCGTAGTCTACACTGTTGCTACATATCTGTTTCACGTATACATTTCAACATCTTTCATTAAAATGTGTATAACCAGATGTATAGGCCGTTATTGTCACGTCATTCAATTACCCAAAGTACCCACTAATTTGCATACGTCATCGAATGATTACAATGATTTAGCACCGTCACCGTCTGATTTTCAGTCACGTGATCTGACAAGAATTGTCTTTGTGATACAGAATAATGTAATAAAACCGTACGAACTTCGAACTTCTGTGTTACTGTTATGGTCATTTTACATCTGACACTGATTTTGGAACTAAGTGCTCCAAATTGCATCGATCGGCAATACATTGTTTTGCTTGAAAGACCATGCTTTCCTCTGTATTACGTATTGCTGCAACCGCTATAAACTAATGGTATGGTATATATAAGTACAGGAAACGATCGCATTTAAACTTGCAAACCGGTGACTCTCGGAATGCTAAGAAAGCTGCGTTGGAGACAGTGATAACTGCTCCCCGTTGCGGTTGGTTTAGGAAGTGCAGACGGTGTCCTCTTCACTGTGTAATTTCGGTCTTGCACACAGCCGTTTCTGAGTGACGCAACAGACCTTTGACATTCTGACTTGGATAATTCCTAGCTTAATCTTTCTTTTTAGTTTTCTCACAAAAACAAACAACATGGTACTACTAGTCAATTACCTTGATGTAGACATGTCTTTGTTGGTGCACCTGCTACCCTGATACCCAGCCTGTTCTGCTTGGACCCCAAACGGTCGCTACAAGCAGTACAACTCCTTATGCTCCGGCGTTTTAGCTCTTTGTGCAGCCGATACTGCAGTTCTTACTCTAAGCAAGTGAATTCTTCGTTCAGAAATGAAAACGGCAATAAGTAGTGCTCAAACCCCTTTCCCAACCTTCGGCAATTTCTCCGTTCCCGAAAAGACCTAAATTTAGCAATTTGACGGGAGTTTCAGAAAAATTGTACCTAGCTGTCAGGATGGGTACTGCAGATTGGGGAGAAAATTGATTTGTTGCCAAGATTGTTACCTGGTATTATTTTTTTCTAAGAGAAACGTCGTTAAACACATAAATGTCATAGGAATGATTTATTCTCAATCTGATTAAATCTTTTTTAAGTATGTCTGCAGCCAGCTTCATGACGAGGAAGGCTCCAGCTGTACTTAACGCAGACTTCGTTTGCTGAAACTGTTATAAGAACAGCCACCCGAGGACTGGACTCTTCATCCGCAACATTTCCAAGCAGATGTCAGAGAGAGAAGATCGTGTCTTACTGACCCGTTTCAGTGAAACCAACCAATCGGCGGTAACGGGACAGTAGGAAATATACGATATTCCTTCCGGTAACATCTGCTTGGAGATAAACCTTAGATGATGTTCTATGTGCACCCCATCGTCTCTTTACACAGACGGAGACAGAGGACAAACGCAAGGTTATCAAATTATTTGGGTATCAACTTTTGAAACTTCGTCAGTCCAAAGATAACACCCTATGAGAGCCTAATCTGCAGTATTGCTCTTAACCGCTAGAAGACAATTAAACCAAAATACCGTCAAATTGACAAATTTCGGTCTTTCCGGGAATGGAGAAGGCGCCAAAGTCTCGCAAAGGGATTTGAAAACTTGAAATCGTTTCACCTCTACTTTGATATTTTAAGCACTTTGCCATAGAGGAGAAAGAAGGACAAAATTTATGTGATTAATTTAAACATGAAGCGTTTTTTCTTCAATTTATCAGTAGGAACAGTTAATTTGTATTTCCTTCACAACAGCTAGGTTGCACTCTACTATACAAACTAGAGTTCGGCAGTAGTCAAAGAACACGACGTCGTACAAACTGAACAAAGATATGCAACGCAGCAATATCTGGGCGTCGTATATTATTCTTATAGACTAGTTAGGATACCATGATAAGTCAAAACTGAAAAGATATGGCATAATGTGAATAACATAATTAAACAGTAACAAAGAAATTAAAATCAAACAAAGAAAATGCAATCGCAGAGTTACGAGCTGATTTTGAAAGTTGGCTTTAAGTTCCCTCCATGGATCTCCTGGTACATGGAGGGAAGCTACTAACTTCTTCTTTATCAAAATAAGGCAAACATGACGGTTTGAAAACTATACCACACATATAAAACGTGCTCTGTGCAGGCAGCCTGAGAGGAGAGGAGTTTTAAATGAGAATGTGGCAATGTCTGTCCAGTTGACAATTCAACCCAGCACAACTTGTGAACATGTCCTTCTGACAGTACACGGTGTGGCATAAACCACAGTACCACCTCAGCCTTTCGGGCGTAAATGATCATTTGTCTCCTGTTACTGTCCCTATTTGTGTCAAATTGCACAAGAAAATAAGCTTTGTATGCTCCACGACTTTTTGGACCTGCCGCCAAAGTAAAACTGTTCTAAATGGCATTCCAGACTTTTGTTTCTCTGTGTTGATGGCACTTTTATTTTCGCTTCCAGAGGTTTCATTCCTGAACTGGACATTATCTCGTCCATAAATATCAGACAACCCTCTTTGAGCCTTTGCCGATTTCCACATTAGCCAAAAGACCGAAATTCTACAATTTGACGGTCGTTTCGGAACACTTTCAAGTTGCGGTGAGGACGGGTACTGCAGCGTGGTCTCTGATAGGGTAGATGTTTTTTTTTAATTTCATCTTGATATAATAGAAAAAAAGGCTGCAATAAGTAACACGTGCTTCATTATAGCGGTTCATTCGGTCTTCTATATCATTATGTATGTCAAGTTTGAAATCATACATGCATATGACGTCATCGGGATAAAGACTAAAAGGTTGAAATACATCAATATACCCAGCGTTGAACCGTTGTCCCTGCTTTCACACAATCATCAAATCCCGATTGTGCGATTTATCTGTTGTCTAATTTTAAGCTCATGCTATTTCGTCCCATGTCATTTCATTCTACAGGGTGTCCCAAAAAAGTACCCACTAATTTAAATGGTCACTCTGACCAACTCGTTAAACTTATCACTGTCATAGTTACATTTTCATAAAGTACAAGTTGTATGCTTTCCAATGATACCTTAGTGACATTTTTCAGCCATGCGTTACAGAGCATTAGCAATTTCAAAATCGTATTCAAATCTTACTTGGTCCAGCCATGTTGTTCTCGATATGCCTAAGCCTTTAGCATAACAGTGCACCTACCATGCTCCTCTTGTTCACAACGGCTAAAGCTGGACCAAGTGAGTTTTGACATACAATTTTTAAATTACTAATACTCTGTGATGTAAAAATGTCAGTAAGGTATCATTGGAAAGCATATTAATTATACTTTAAGAAAATTTAACTATTGTAGCGATACGTTTTACGAGTGGGTAATATTAGCCATTTTAAGGATTGAGCACTTTTTGGGGACACCCTGTACTTATAACGGAGAGTATCTTGTTGTATCTTTATAGTATGTCGTTCCGTTTACTACTATCTACAATTTGTAGTCGGGCAGGGATGTGCAACAATATTAGAATGATAATGCGTCCTTGGAAATATCTGGCCGTATTCATCTTTCTATCGACAGCCAATGTGATGATATTGCGAATGTGTAAAATCAACCAATTGTACCATGTCAGAGCCTGAAATGCAGTACCGCTCCTGACCGCTTGGAGAATATTTTACACAACTTCTATCAGCCTGCAAAGTTGTGTGTTGGCTGAATGTCGACATGATGACAATTAACTATAGAAAAAAACATGCACTCAATGCAAAACCACATCTTTATTTCACCTGTACATTGAGGACACTTAATACGGAAGTAGGTGATCATTTGCTCTGAGTAGCTACAATATTTTACAATATTTCAATCTGTGCATCGTCCGACATACTTGTTGATGACTCGGTCTCAATGTGAGACTCACTAATAACAAGAGTTGCTCATCCAACGCTCATACAACGATAACAATGATTACGACTCCAAATGTACCAGATTGTTGCCTCGTATTTCAATAACTGCAGCATATATAGGAGTCAGCTTGTATGTAATGCAAATAGAACGTTTTACCAACAATTTTGTAAAACAAGTCTTGATGAACATCATAGTATCATTTCTTACATCATGATGCGCTAAGTTACCAGAGTGTCACATCTGTTACGTCACACATCTTTGTCTTTGATGCAGTATTGATCCAACGCTTTTTTTCAACCACTTCAATAAACAACATGATATAATAAAGTTTATGGTCATGCTAGCCAGCAGTATTCCTCAAATAGTGGTAAATTCGCTTTTTGGTAGTGCTATGTCATGTAAGTTTACAATACCTCAGCCATAGATTGAACGAATGAATGAAAAACAACACTACAAACAGCACGCATTTAGGTGGACAGACGAGGTACCATACAGAGCTTCTAACAGTGCTTCATCTGTACAGTATTCTACGTACATCTTTTTTGCAACTATCGATTAAGTACAGCCCTTTCTGTGACTCCCTTCTATGCATGTTAACAGCATTTATGACGACTTGTAGCCACATGAAGCGGCCAATACTAAAATTGTATTTCTCCTTTATTACTGAATGATTCATTGCATTGTTTGATTTCATCCACTGTACCTTCCGAAGCGAGCATCTAGAGAAAATCCTACACTCTCACATACGGAATTTTGAGCGGTAATTTAGAAATAATTGTTATTCTTGGCTTAAACACAGCCCGTACAAACAACCGTTAGCTAGCTATGACTGTCGACTCCGAGTATTGTGAATGGTTAATCTCTGTGTATGTGCTAATTTGAACATAAACCTTGTGTTCACATCCTAATTTTGTGCAAGAACAACAAATATAAATACTACAGGTGCTTATAATTTTGTACAGTGATATATTAATATTCACATATCATTTTACAGTCATGACAGCATCAATTCCACAAATAAACATAAAGATGGTCGTTGGGTGCCATGTTACGGGTTGCCATGACAACATACGACTCTCGTGTTTACAGGACAACTCTCACGAGACTAGCGTCATGAGACATAAAATACAGATTTCCACAAGCGAGACCATGTAGAACTCACAATATCATTCTCACACAAATAACCTAGTTAACTTCACAGCCACTGGCACGGCACAGTCCTATGTAGATGTCCATCTAGTGCGAAATGTATTTTCATGTCTCCAAGAAGATGTCTTGTTCCAACCCCCTGCGTGGTACATTACGGAGGAAACGGGGGTTGTCTGAAAACGTTATGATTTGCTTAAAGATTAAGATTTTCATTTTTTTTATTTTTACTGATAGACAAAGCTCGTGTGTATTATCATGGTTCCAGCTTTAAACAGGTGACAGCAAATGTGATCAAAAGCACCTACAAGTTTGCATGTCGCACTGCTCTAGTTAACACGGTTGGTTCCAGGTGTCTAAAATATTCAAAACTGTAGGGTTTGTACTCTGGGTTTTGACATACGTCATACCAATCCCAGCCTAACTGATGAACACAAAAAACACAAAAAAAATTGTTAGCCATACTGACTTCTCGTTTAAAGTCTGTGGAAATAATATTTTCGGCACAATTGTAAAAGCTCAGATATTTTACAACGGGTTATTGATAACAGCAGCCGTAAAACAAACATCCAAGTTCTTTACTCCTCTAAACAGTTAAAACGGACCCATTCCTCGGGCGGTCAACAGGTGGTCGGTCACCATTGCGACTATCTCGGATGGTATCGAACCGACGTTTCGCACGAATGCTGCTGCTATAGAGCACGGTAACGCGACTCCGCTCGCTGCAGTACCGGACCGACAGCGCCCCCTGTAGCGGCTTCTTGCCGTGCTGGCAGCAACAGAGCTTCAGCGCTTTTCGCAGGTTTCGTCGAAAACTCTCCCCAACTAAGGTGTACACAAAAGGGTTCATAGCAGAGTTGGAGACGCTGAGACAGATAGCCGCCATCTTGATTCTGTACTCGGTGTTGGTTGCGCTTTTGTTCATGATATACAGGTTGATGACGTGGTTGGGTAGCGTGGTGATGGCGAAGAGCACGACCACGCCCACAACCATCATGGCGACGCGTCTGGTCTGGAAGGCGTGCTGCTCGTGCCGACAGGCCTGTAGGGGAGGTACAACAAATCAACTTAAATCAACGTTAACGCAATAAGTAACCTCTCACATGTACCCAACTGATCCGAAATGAGTAGGGCAGGTAGTCCCTCAGCGAACGCCCAGGTCACATTTTCCAACCGGAGCCGTTCTCTGTTGCACTTTCGCCGTGGGACTTAAATGTGACTGTCTGGCTATTCTACAGCTCGCACGAAGCCCCGCTTGATTTTGATTCGCACCTAAAATCAAACTGGGACCTGACGGGAAAAGCCAGACAGTAAACTAATCTTGTAAACACCGACAGGGCCTCCTGGGCACCGACAAGGCACTTTGTAAGGATGCCCCCAAGCTTCAGAACCTGGCGTTCATTGGTTACACGTGGTATGAATTCCCTTTGCAGACCAAACCTATTTACTGTATTGAGGTTAGGGTTAGGGTTAGGG
>LZCU01183182.1:0-13116 GCA_001663935.1 Asymmetron lucayanum | reverse complement strand
GTCCAGCCGCCTTGGTCAGTGTCCATGTCACACAGAACCCGGATGGAGGTCTCCATGCCAACAGCACGGATGTTGTAGACTCCTGTAGTCTTGTTGCCAGCCCGGTAGACATCGGCACAGTCACGACTGATCTTTGGCGAGCCAGGTAGAATGGTTGAACCTTATGGGTAGAGTAAAAGTGTGCCAGTAAGCTTTTGGAAAAAAAAAATTTTAATCGTAGTAAAGTTTATTGGTGCCTTAAGAGTGCACTTTAAGCTAAAGGCAACTGCTCACAAGGAAATGTTGTACTGAAAGAAATATTAGCAGCATCATGTTAAGTTTTACAGGAAATATCCACCAAGCATATGTAGAATTATGTGAGCGAATAAATTACGTACTAATCACATTAACAAACAAACAAAAACTTCAATTTTTGACGGAACAGAAAGCAATATTTGAAAAAGTAACGACAATTTTGCACTTTAGCATAATAATTCTGTTCATATTGATCTATTTTAAATTGACACTATATACTACTGTCTCAATCATATGGTTGGAATACTCCTTATTGTATGTCCAATGAATAAAGTAAAGACGTCGTTGGTGAATATGGATGCTATGACATATAAGGCTTCACTCATCAGCAAGTACATACTGTCAAGAGATACGCCCTACGCACCTGCTTCTGGTTTGGTCGTCATGGTGACTAATGGCTTGTTTGTTTCCTTTGCGGGAAAAACAATAAATTTTGGTCATCATGAATACTTGTTGCCGAGTGGTTCTTATGGAGAGATTTGTGAAGTTATCATAGCAAAGCAAAGAATGAAGCAATTTTATAGATACCACTTGTATCTTCAAACGTGCTCTATCCCTGTCAGAAAAAATTGTAGTAGTATTTCAAAAACATCAAAATGATGACACTAATCCAGTCTCCATGACATAGCTTCATTTTAGTCCTAATTCTAAATTCTTTGCTTTTGTTTCAGTGGTAGACTATCAAATCAAAATGTCAAAAGGTATCCCCATTGAAGTATTGCGCATTTGTAATTAGGTAGTAGTATGCATCAAAACGATCGCTTCATACTGTAAAAGCCCGTCAAAACTGCATAACATCCTGTTGTCTTGGTTCGCAAAACTGCACAGAATTGCATGTACTGTATTAAAAGCATGGCTTGGACAAGCCGATTTTACTAACAACAGCTAAAGCCAGTGTGTTGTGGAATAAGAAATACCAGGGAAATGTATTGTCTTGAGGTCTAGTCCCAAAAGAACAACATATCTGTGTTGCAATATATATATGTCAGGAGCAAACATTAAATTCATTCAAGAACGTTCAATGTAAAAATTACAGTTCCTTTACTCCAGAAAATTCCAATTTTGCGTGAACTTAGAAAGACACACGTGACGCTAAAATACAAATTCATGTAACTTCTATTTTTAGTACATTCATCATATTTTCCTACCTCTTTGCACAGTTATATCAGATAAAGCCACCTAATTTCTGTTGTCTACGTGAGAACGTTCCAACATGGAGTTCATTTCAACATGTCCTCTACCTCTTCAATAGTCGTAATGCCTCATCTAAAAAAATCTGCCCAACGATATACTAGGGGAATGTGTCACACCTTGTTGCCAGGCGTGGTGATAGCTGGTGCAGCAAAATATTGGGAGCTTGTTGACAATGTGGTCGGTTCGGAACATGTTGAATATGTGGTCAGTTTGGGGCTTGTTGGAGACGTGATTGGTTTGGAGCTTCTTGAGAGCGTGGTCTCTTGGAAGGGTGTTGAGGGAGTGGTCACTTCGAACGTCGTTGAGATCAAGGTCGATTCGGATGGTGGCTTGGTCATATTGCTGGGTGTTGATACCGTGGTTACTTCAGTCGAGTTCGCGGTCAGTCGGGCGGGTGTTGATGATGGTGTGATCAGCTGAGCCGTGCCACTCTCCTGTGTACAAATATAACAATATTGTCTTCGTATTAGGAGGAGGTTTGTCTCCAGCATTTTCACCCAAGGCACGTGGTTAATAATTTAGGCGAGATATTTTTGACAGCGATTGGTCTTTCTCTCATTTACAATCCAATGAGAGACACAAGACTTACTAGTACAGCCGATTTAATTCTACACGTTCAGGTGGTGCTGTCAAGCCACAGGTTCTGTCAGCTATCTGAGTCAACAGTAAGCTTTTGTGACGAATACTATTAGCTCGAGACCAAGCTGGATGACATAATGTTTAATTTGTGTTTCTAATAACTACACAATGTTTTTCCACTGCAATCATTTTGTAAACTATAAGTATCATTTAAAATCCATGATTATTTAGTTTTACGGTTTATTCCTATGCTGAGCCCATTTACAAGATTTAGCTCGTTGGTCAAGAGATGTTGTGAGAAATTAGTTGCGGACTAAGATAAATACAGATTATGACAGGCTACAAAATGGGCACGAGACTAACAAAATCACTACCTGAGGGACCTCCGGTTGCAGGTCGTTTGGCTGAAGACCAATGTAAATACATACAATGGCCCCGGTTACGACGAGGGCGGTAAACAGAGCCGTTATAATACCGATGAAGAGGCTGGACCTCACGACTCTGCACATCCAGGCAAGGAGCTTGTCACGTTCAGCTTCCTCCTCTTGGTTGTTGTCTTCATATCTGCTGTTGCTGTTTTCTGCAAGACAACACAGGGGCTTTAATCTTTGATTAAGGCTGAATCAGATAAATTTTCTACATTGTGCTGATGACTAATTTGATACGTTGCTAACGCCACACGTGAGCAAGGTGACAGGTGCAGATCAACTCCATCTGTTTGCTGAAGAATACAGAGAAAATTGGCGGAAATACCGACTATTTGTTTTGTTTCAGCTTACATGAATTTTTACATGAAAATCTGTGCATTTAAAGTTAATATACCAACATGTAATGAAATGATCCTTAAGGTCAAGGTAATGACATGATTCGGCTTAAAGAAAATGCCATGAAGCCGAATATCAGTAATTTTTTTCATACTTCATACTGGTTTAATATTGTAGATAATTTAAATTGCTCATGAAAATCTCTAGTTATAATTTCTGAAGACTTTCAGAACTACGATTGCATTATTTGGGTCTCCCACAAACTAAATAAACAGGCAGTAGGATACTATTTTCCATGCTATTTTCATCTTCACAGAATATTATCAAATACAAACGCTTGTTTAACATTTGCCGATAATTCGTCAGTTGCTGCAGCAAGAGGACACAACATCTAACATTCTTCCACAGAAAAATGCGGCTATAAAGGTCGCCCTTGTTTTAATGTTAACACATGTCTTCATGATTCACAATCGCAATATTTGCAATAGAACCGTATCAGCAGTAATTAAATTTCTATCAAAAAAATTGCAGGGTTTGCCAGTAGGCTAGAAACAACCTTACACGGAAACTCATGAATCTCTCAGCGAGGGCGACGTACAAATAAATACATCATTCAAAGCTGTAGTGGCTCTTAGTAATATTCATGCTGACTAATGCGATTCAGTATACGGGTTGGGTAATACAGTTCACAGAGACAAAAGGGAATCAAAGAGGACTTCTAAAGTTTAGACGTTTTGCTGTGGACCCGGGATCCAGTAAAATCATTAAAGAGCTAGGCTTAGGTCTGAGCCCTTGCATAATCCTGATCACAAATCATTCAACATGTTCAGCTCTACTTAATAAGCTTGTACGAGTCCCATTTCTTACGAGCAAAACTCCTGTTGTAGGTCTAGTCCAGCCTACAGCTCAAATACTAACGTTTCCGCACAGTTCTGTCTTTCTTTAACGAAGGCATGCGACCAGAACATGTGTCGACATTCATAATTTCAAACCAAGTTATAGGTGGTCACCTTTACCACTGTACTATATCACTGTATCAGAATATAAACATAAGAAGAAGAACGCGCCATTGGACTGTGGATGTCACTTAGGGATATCTAACCCCTGTATATTAGCATAGTTTTAGGTAGTAATTTTGAAAATTGATCCAAATAGGTTGCATAATGTAATTCTCTGTAAAGCTCTGTGCAGTTGTCCAACAGAAATGTTGAATAAGTATCACGCTACCAGGGCACACTCCATTTATCTGGTCGTTCGTAGATGAAGTATCAGACAAGTTGTCGTATGTGCTGTTTGTTCGGACCTCTACGTTTCCAAGGATTCCATACCCAGCCTCATTGTGATCCTGACTTGCATCGTTTCCGGAATAGATGGGCAACAGAATGAGACTCGTGTGGACAACTGTTACAAAACATATTGTAAAATTTGAAACAACTCTAACCTAAGTGACCTGATCTGACACCAAATGGAAAGCATTAACCACGATGAGACTTAGCTTACATGCCGAAATGAATTAAATATGTATTACTTGATTGTACGCTTCACGTTTTGTATAGTTTTTTTAAAGATGTCCTTTTAGCGTTTTCCTCCATCTTTCTGGGATTTTCATGTAAAAATATAGCAATAAGTCCTTGAAATAGTTATAGTTCACAACGACTATAGACCCCAGTGTTAGATGATACTGAAAGACAACTGCTTTAATATTTCTTTGCCACGGGAAAAGCTTGATAATACCGGCCTCTGTCTGTAGCCCCTCTCATATATCAAGAACCGAACTTGGCTGACGACTTTACGACAGAAGCTTGATGACATTATAATGAGTCATGACAGTCGAACATGTGTCGTACAAATGGCAGCTGTCTTACAACGGGCAAGGTTATTGTAAAATTAAATGTCCCTTCCGGCAAAGAGCTGATAGACAAATGTTGGGGTGGTTATTACAAGAAGAAGGTTAACTTGAACTTTGGTAGTAACTTTCTCGTCAAACGTTTCAACAGACCGTGTGGACAAAATGAAGGAAGGATATTACATGGAGGTGATTTAGATAACATTTTGGACTAAAATTCTAACCAAACACCCTAAAGGGTTGAAACGTAAACTGGCTGGGTGGATATTAGAAGGATCAAGTGAAGCAGGAGGAAGCAAAATTCTCATCACACTTGCCTGCAGGTAAAATGGGACAGATATTAGGCGACAATGGTACAAATGAAATATGTGGCGGTAAAAGTCTCATTTAACGTCCCTTCGGGCGAAGTGCAAACGGGAAATTGGTGGGAACGGATATTACAAGGCGAAGGTAAAAGTAAACAACGAGGAAGCAGCTTTCTCATCAAACGGCCCTGCAGGCAAAACATTCTTGCAAGTAATGGAGGACGGATATCACAAGGATATGATTTAGATAGCAATTGTGGAAACAGACATCTATAGCTACGACGACCAAAAAAAGTTTATTAGTAAAGTAATAGGTGGCGCGGTGGTCTAGCTTGTGGTTAGGGTAAACCGGTGGTTCGCACAGAATTGTAAGACCTGAGTTCTAACCCGTTATGACCTTGGGGACGGCACTTGACACATATTTCCTCACTTTACTCAGGTGAAAAAGAGCACCTAATTTCGAGTACGAACGTCTTTCCTATAGAACGTTAAGTGTGAGAAGCCACACCTATCTTTGAGGAGAGCCACAACCCGAGGACGTTAAAGGACCTACCACATTAATGGAAATGAGCATGGGTCATGCTGGAGTGTGTGTGTGTATCAAAATGAAATCAGTCTAGATACGCAGTTTGTACTCTTAAGTACAAATCTGGCGTGTTACACCTTAAGGCAGTTTGCCGGCTATGCTAAACAATCAAAAGCGCTGATATCACAATGGGAAG
This sequence comes from Asymmetron lucayanum, assembly GCA_001663935.1. Classification (NCBI taxonomy): domain Eukaryota; kingdom Metazoa; phylum Chordata; class Leptocardii; order Amphioxiformes; family Branchiostomatidae; genus Asymmetron; species Asymmetron lucayanum. The sequence goes on along the minus strand of LZCU01183182.1, from coordinate 7,412 downwards.
GTAAAGGCCAGCTGCGTATGCGTAACAATGCCTTGCCGTCAGGCAAAGACGTCGTGGGTGTAATGAAAGAAGGATATTGGAAGACCATTACATAACAGTGACGCAAGTAAATATAAAACCTACCGCGATTACAAGCTATCTGTGCTGCTGACAACTCCCTGACAGAAAAGACGGTGATTCAAGGTGCAGCCTCCAGTACGAAGGCGACTCATTTGGGCGCATAAGACACGAGGGTCAGACTTCAAGCCATCACGCTAGGTAAGTTAGAAACCAAGACAAGCTCTTGAAGTAAACCATTATAGAGAAAATGTCAGGGGAGTCGTCCCTATAGAGAAAAAAGCTATGAGCTGTTGGGTATTTTACCATTATATGTACATATTATTATTTAGCATGATGTCCAGGGTGCGAAAACACCCTTCAGCAGGGCTGAGTATGGTAATGTGGTACCTCCCCTCCCGTCTTTGGCCTGGGGAGTAGGGTTAGTTAGCCCTATCACAGCACCTGTGCCGTTGCTTTTCTGTGTATTTTATAAATAAGGAAAAAGAAAACAAGCTTATGGGCTGGGCTGCCAACTTTCATTGATGTGGATAAATTCCACTGACGAATTCAGTGTTATCTCAGCACAGGTGTAATGATGTATTGGTAGATACTTCGTTTTGTATTCAGAAGGTTCGATGGTATAATGACTTCTAAAATGGTACATGCAGCTTTATCTGCTCAGTGCTCTGCAAATGTGATTGGCAAAAGTATGAAGTTGAACACACTCTATAGCTAGCAACCAGTAAACTAGCCTCCAGCTGTTGTTCTTTCACCGGTGGACATGTGTGGCCCAGGGCTGTAGAAACGGGACCTTTCACAAGGTTCGCGACGCTGCAGATTATGCCACATATAGAATGCAGTGATCAGATGCTCACGTGCCTTTATCGACGCTGCTAAATTCCGTTTCATAAACAGTCATCGTCATTTTGTAGGGTCGATGTCATTTGAACGGTCGGCGCCATTTTGAACCGTCGCTGCCATTTTGAACGGTCGCTGCCACATCTAAGTACATTGAAAACATGGTCAGCGGCATCTGTGGCTAAGTGTGTTAGGTTAGAGTTAAGGTTTGGTTTTGGGTTCGAGTTTTGGCAAACAAAGAATATTTTCCTCATTTTTTCGTAACATTATTTTATATGGCCTGAATAAATCGGCGCTTATTGCTTGGCCGAGTCCGCCCCGCAAAAAGCTTGTTAGAAAAGGCGTTTAACTCAAGGGAAATGGGCTTTCTAAATAAGGATAATTCATTCAGTCGTCATTAGTTCACTGCCACCCCGCCACCGCCGAACGCTTAGGTGCTAAAGATTGGGTGTCAATGGCACACCTCGTCTGTCTGTATCGGTGGTAGGAGTGGCAAACTATGAATGCCCATTACAATGATATTTCTTTACAATGATATTGCTTTCGTTATTTCCCCACGATTGTCCTTGAGAAAATGGCGGAAACTCTGCCGAGGAAGGAATGTGAAGAATTCTCTAGATAATTCTCTAGATAGCAGATGACATTTCACCGGCGAACTTGTGTGCCAATGGCGATAGGGCGACACCACGGAAATATTTTCGGAACTGAAACGGGTCTGTCAAGTGCAGATTATAGTATCAATGATATCGTGGAAAGTTTTGACAGGGGTGGCGATCTCGTCAGTGCCACAACACCCCGCATTTGTGTACAACGAATGTTTTTTTATCTGTTTAATAAATCTTTCGTGGTTGGTAGCAAGAAAACTCGAAAGGCAAAACAACAATTGCAGGACACAAGAAACCTGTTTTACCTCGAAATGAATTATTCAAAGCTCGGGTAGTAGACAAGAAGATCGCATTTCACACCCCGCCCGGCCGCGCTAAGCCCACCGCCTGAGCAGTGGAGCCAGCATGCAGCTTCAGGCTGGTGGGTGTAACGGGGGCCCGACTAAAATCCTGCCCTATGATAGGTGTTACCACTTTTGGAAACAGTTCCCTTGCCTTAGAGAGGAGCACAAACTTTCGTGGGAGGGGCAATTAAAGCCCATGCAGTGGAGTTTGCGTAACACAGACTATAATTTACATTGTAAATAAATATTTTTGACTATTTAGTTAGTTTTCTATTTTTCTCAATTGGATAGTTCAGTTTATAGTCTCAGTAATAAGTGATATGGCGACGGCCGTTCAAAATGGCAACGTCCATTTAGGAGACGGAAAACGGCATCGACGCTAGGCAAACAAAGAACGTGCCTCTATGTTTCAGGTAAGACAGCCGACCGTCGAGACAGACTGTTCTTCGCTGCGACTCCTACCATTCAAAGACTGCATTTGAACATCGAATAGAACAACTTCACCGTTCGAGACGCCAGCAGATATATACTGCAAGGGTTAACCATAACATTGACTTTATCCAGGACAACAGAATCATAACTCCATATTTAAGATGCCAAACGTAATGCAAGTAGTGTTTATTCTCATATTCCTTGAGGGTTGTGGAGGTTCAGGCAAAGTATGTTTTCCTGGGTGCGAGCAGACAAAGGCATTGTCACCCTGTGGTAAGTCATATATCATTGGCAATGGAAGACGGAGGGCCGATAAGGAAGAAAACGCCTGTATCGTATGTACTCAGCAGTTACAGAAACCAGATGGGCTAAATGTAAACTCCTCTATATACAAATCTCAACATGCCTTCCTACCAGCACACGTGTAGTGATCAGAGGGTTCTTTTTTGGGGATCTTCCGGTTCAACATCTACAACCTTCCCAGCAACCCATTTTAAAACACCTTGATTTGTTTGAATGCGGACTCACAGATTTGGAAGATCACACTTTTGCTGAGGTCCATACCTTACAATCGTTAAAACTTGAATTCAACAATTTGACTCACGTCAAACAAAATTGGTTCGACAGTTCCGGGATCAAAACCTTGTCATTGTCGCACAACAATATAAGTCGTATAGATCCAAGTTGTTTCAAGAAGCTTACTTGGTTGAAAAGATTGTATCTTAACAGTAATGTGCTACAAAGTATTGGGTCATCTTGGTTTGACGGTTTGAAAAGTTTAGACCAACTTTATTTGACATCAAATCTTATCCAAAGAGTTCATCCAAAGGCATTCAGGTCACTCTCAAAGCTCACGTCCCTGGATTTGAGTAAAAATTCATTGACATGTCTGACACAGGAAACTGTACAGGGGCTATACGAACTACAACATCTTAAAATCAGTGAAAACAGATTTCTCCCTCTCGGTGATTCGGGCAAGCTGGTAATGACATGGGGTCTGGATTATCGACAACTTAGCCAGACTTACAAACTTGCTTCTGTCAGGGTTAACGAAGTCCTTTTCTGTATCTTAAAAAGAGGTTCTCATGTGAGCCGATATCAAGTCCAGATGCAACATGACGCCTTCTCAAAAATAGCTTGGCCAAATATGGGACTAGAAAGTCAATGCAACAGATTGGGGTACATGAGTACAGCGTTAAAAGAGACATCTGATCTGCCATTTGTGATCATGTCGGTCGACAGAGCATTAGGCATAGATAATACAAACATCAGTGACATGTGTAAAGATGCCTGGGTCGATGTTGGCAGTGTGAAGGTTAATTTGGGCCAAGACCTCGCTCTGCGGATTGTCACTATTGGTGTAATCAAGTCATTCAAACCGCAAATAGTTGCTGTTGTTTTGTCTGATGTCACGCAAACTGACGAAGGGAAAATGTCTTTCATTGACAGAAACAACAGAAATGTTCGTGATTTTCATTTAGAAGAAACACAAAATGTGACATGCTTCGTTAAGTTAATTAACAGCTGGGAGAAAACCTACCGACATGTCTTCACTATGACCATGGACAGTACTACTGATGATAGAGTCTGCGTAAAGCAGAGGATCAATCCGGTCACAATGACCAAGTCAAACGGAACCGTGCAGGAAGAGAAGGGGAGTAATAAGTCCACAGAAAAGACCAAGATTACCGAGGTGACCCTGAACCGAATGAACCCTGATACCGATCTAGCTGTGACAGTGCAATCTGGAGAGGAGAGTACAGTTCGCTCTGGGGTCATAGCATTACTAGCTGTGATAGCGTATTTTGGTTTCGTTCTCGTTGCTCTCGTTATAGCTTGTTTTGTCAGAAAGAAGTGCTTTTTTTCATGGAGAAACAAAGCCGCAGAGAGCCGATGCTTCTGTTGGGCCTCCAATGGGCGTAGCCTCCCTGAATCGCTGGGTGATTAGTGGAGTAAACACTGTCGCTGTCACCGTCAGCCATCAGAACGATGTGGCCTCACATCCTGCTTCGTCAGTTGCTGATGACCAACAATATAGCCATATTCCCGACGAGTACTACACGTACCAAAATACGGCAACTGCACCCCTAGCAGCTTCTCATACTTACTGGGAAATTCCTGATAGCTACTTCAGCTACTACAACACGCGACCAGCGTCACTGCATAACTACTGGGAAATCCCAGATGAATACTATAACTATGAAAATACCACCATCCGGCCACTGTCATTCCCTCTGGGCCAGGATTCGGTAACGTTTTATGCTTCAGTAGCTGAGGTGGCCCTACCGCCTATGTGCAGATCACATCGCAATCGCCACGTCTACGGCACAGACCCTCGAATCAAAAGAGTCCCACAGAGTTATCAAATTACAGGCCACCAAAAGAAGACGTGTATAAGGTCATATGGGATGTCCGCAGTAGGGAAGTGTAGGGCCAGGGATATGGTTTTAATGGGTAAATATGGCAGAGGACACGGAGGTTTGATGAGCAGAGAGCAGGCTGTGGCATTATATAATATCTCAACTACTACTGGGGCGCCGCGGAGAGAGCACTGCCAGGCAAACATCAAGTGCCAGGGCGCACGAAAACTTGGACCCATCAATGTACACCGAACCATGTCAGGCCAGGTGAGAAATGTGACCAGCACCAATGTCAATATCTTGACAACATACGGGGATTCTGGTAAATGCGAAATTCGCAGGTCAAAAACGTTAAGCATGCGTAATATACATGAATCAGAATGGGACGAGTCTGCCAACAAGGCAGCACATCGCCGCCAAAGCATTTAAATCCACTCTGTAATCAGCTGTATACAGTTGTAATCGTTATCTTTGCTATTCTATGCAGGTAGCATGGCTGAGGCCAATTTGGAACAAATCCAGGCATACTGAAATCCCCCCCTCCGGCTTTTTTCCATGTGCACACAAAGGCATATATAATATAACATGGACAACCCGACTTATATCACGTCTTTCTCAACCAACAGGATTTCTACCACCTAAATGTTATGACCATAACATGTTTAGACCAAGATACCGTAAGTAGAATTTTAATTTTCCTCGCGTAGTATGCAAAGTAATAACTAATTAGCATGCCATTGTATTTTGTCTTATCAAAATAACTTTTGTCCAAACAAAAGAAAGTCTTTAATTTAAATAAAAGTACTTTGATCCATTATTGAGTTGTACTATTTCTTTAAAAATACCTACCTGCAGGAGTGTTGGTCTGACATTCGATTATTCAATTACTGTAGTTCTACCCTAGAAGAATGTAAACTACGCGCTTATTACTACTTAAATAATGTTAATCGTCACCTGGGTTACCTACATACTTTTAATCATGAGAATCAATGTATAGCTTCCCAAGCTATATCGTGTCAAAACGCCCCACCTTCAGCAAAAGCTGCTAGGGGACCAAATGCTTTGCCACTTCTTTGTTGGCGTAATATCAATATACCACTCTAATTTCGTGACCGTAGCTTCTTCAGATCAAAAGAACAAAATCCAGAAGTTCAGCTGCAGTACCATAGCAAGCCACTAGGAAAGCCGAAATGTAAATAATTTGAGGTCTTATCAGCATCGACCCACATACCAATGTCAAGACAATCCATTCAGGTATTCACAAGTTATCCTGTTCACACACACACACAAACTGACTCAAGCGACCGAAAACATTACCTTCTAAGGTAATGAAGAAATTACTTGATTTAGCCAGTGGCGAATGCATTTGTTATTATCCATAGTAGAGCCTAATGTTTCAACACATGGCATTATGAATTTTACAGTCTTTCTTTACCCGAGGTTTGTCCGTTGTCCAGATGGTCCTCTTCGTTCCTAGCTTCTTCACTTCTGTCAGTTGGCAAAGAACCCACATGTGTAGCAGACCAGCTGGAATCTGCGTAAAACGGCACCTCGTATTCCTTTTCTCCTTGAAATTCCATATTTTCTTTGTACAGTATTTACCAATGGATGGTTACTTGATACCAGCGACTAAATAATGTTTTTTGATAAGTCGAGAACGAGTTTCTTTGCCACTGAGAGTAAACGGTTCAAGCCAGTCGTGACTGGCATATTTTATTTTTGTATGAAGATTTGAATAAAACGTTTGTGTGCTTTCTGATCACTGGATCTCAGACAATACCATTAGACCTGTTTATTGAAGAAGAAAAAAACAGGTAAAATGAGAGTTGAATATTCCGATTGAGTGCTGTGATGTTGTGCTTTGTACTCAATATTAAAGGGAATGAATGCCCACGCACGCATAAAGTGCGTTTTGAAATCTGCAACACTTAACATTAAAGGACTTATAAGAGCTAGTAGGTCTGCCTTTATGGCATATGTCAACATGTTCGTAAAATCCTAGTATATTCTTTAAGTTTTCAATGACCCCCTACGTTTGCTAACTTGTAACAGAACACACATGGAAAGAACTTATAAGAGTAGAGCAGAAATGAATGGTATTCTATATTATATCGAACTTAAAAGGTCTTGTCGAGAAATGCTAAAAAATCGACACGATGCTGAATAAAACATATCAAAGAATATAATGGTTACTGAAAAGGGGAGCGAAGCTACCAATGAAAAATGTATAGAGACAAAATGATCAGTCTGGCGGCTTGTTTGCCAGTGGCTATTGAAAATCTCCTCCTGTTAATAACAGAAAAAGTCCTACTTTTGACAAGCCCAGATTGTCAATAACAGAAAAATTCCACTGTTGACAGGCTCAGCCTGTTAATAACAGGAAATTGTGCTATTGACAGGCTGAGCCAGATAGTGAAACGTTTCCGTTATTGACAAGCTAAATGTAAGCATAAGGTTATTGACTGCCTGAGCCTCTCAACAGTGGACCTTTTTGGGGCCATTATCCAATTGGGGTAATAATGTAAACTTTTCCGTTTTTCAAGAAGTAATTTTCTTCATGTTTAGGATGTCAGTATTTTTATGAATGGTGATGTCTGATTATTTCACCATACATTTGGTGTTTGAGTGTTTTGTCTGCAGCACATGTTGTGAATGTTGCATGAATAAACTTATTGTATGTACATGTATGTTAAAGAAGTCCAGAAAGTTAAGTTGTATGAGCAAGAGTTTCAATGTCTTAAAGGCATAAAATCAGGCTGTTGAAGCTTATAACA
>LZCU01183017.1:0-10539 GCA_001663935.1 Asymmetron lucayanum | reverse complement strand
AGTTATCAGGAGAAGAGTACGATGTTCCTGACCTCCAACACCAGCTCGGTGAACTCAGGCAGGTTGGTGGCCTGGGTGTCACGTGCCGCTCGACCTTGACCTACAGATCGCCTTCTGACACTCACAGCCTCGTCTGAATCCGCGTCTCGGTTGACACAGCTGATCTGTAGGGGACGGTACGAAACAAATTACAAGAATAAATGTCGACGACATTTGGCCCTCAGCATGTCTTAAGCTAATCAACAGTCTTTGTCTTTTGCCAGGTTGAACGATTTTGTATACAGTATATTCCGTTTAATTGTAAAACCCATTTGTCAGTGATTTGTTTTTGTTTGTAATTATCAGGCGTAGTCGATTGTCAGGAGGAGTTCAGGTCAAAGATTGCTTTAAATTTTGCAACTCTTCGAAATTAACAAGATTATGTAATAAAGCGTTTCGCAGCTAAGTAGAATGTGCAGTATTGTAAAAATATCCTTTTTCCATGCGTGTCCCGGGACCGAACGTCTCCATGATGACGACGTTCTGTACGTTCTGCTGACAGAACAGCTGCAGTTATCCATAAGACAGCGCGACTAACAAACGTTCAACATAAAACTTGCCATACCTTCTCTATGCTAGTCACGGTGCTGAACGTCTCCATGGTGACGATGTTCTGTGCGTTCTGCTGGCAGAACAGCTGCAGCTGTCGGTAGGACAGCGCCGGCTGCAGACTTAGGACCAGCTGGGACCCCCGCCCGAAGTACGCCGGCTGTTCCCGCAGGATGTCTATGGACACCAGGTCGTTCCTCACCACGATAGCTGAGAGCACAAGGGTAGAAATCTATATTGTTTCAACCTGCCATTCGGCGTAACACACCAGCTTCGCAGGCACGCGACTACTCCAAAAAGACTTGACACACCGAACTCATTACTATGCTGTTTAAAACTATATGACCAGGGGACTGCTAACAAGTTGCATTTCGCAATGGTTTGGGGAAAAACGAGTTTGTAAACACCTCGACTTTGGGTTGGTAAGAGTGAAACTTGCAGTCGTGACTTCTCCTGGTATCCTTTTGTGCTGGTGTAAGGTGCTTACTAGCACCTTATAACAACCACAAGACAATATACCCAAAACCTATACCTTAACCCGAACCCCAATTTCCAGGAAATGAGTGTACGTAATAAGGAGTAACAAGATGTCTTACTTGTGAGAGCAGGCATGCGGAGCCCCCAGCTGCCCACCAGTGGCGGAGACGTACAGTTGGCGTGTGCGGAGTCCTTCGCAGCGTTCAGCAGGCAGTAGCGCGACCACTGCCCCTCCGCCAGCGGCTCGTGGGTCGTCACGTTAAACCCGCTACACGGAGCCACCGGCTTCACGCTCACCGCCCATTCCCCGATCATAGGTTCCTCCTGCGGGTAGCCTTCGTCTAGAACTGTTATTTCCAACTCACGGGGGTTCAACCACATTCCCGTAAATGCGCCGCTGTTGCTGGCTGCGGTCAGGTTTGTACTGAAAGTGAACATTTCGTGCAGTTCGCTGGCTGTAATGGTGGAGCCTGTTTGTCCATAAGGCGGCATGTTTGTGTCCTCGTTAAAAACGATACGAATGAAATCACCGGAGGAATATCTGGAGTCGGAATGAATGTCGTCACCGTCCATTCCAGGAAACGCCGTGACGTTTACCATATGAGGACTTGGGGCGGTGATGAGGACTCGTGCGACATTGCCGCCACACTGGGACGACTTGTACAGTGTGTTGTTGTCGCATATCTGGAACATGAAGCTGTCGTAGCCGCTCTCGTTCAGTCTCGGTGTGAAAGTTATGGCCGGCAACGCGGAAGATCTGTCCACAGTTGCCGTTCCCTTGGTCGGCTGGGAAGTTATGGCTAGCGTTGTGGTGTTAAGGTCTGTAGCATCTATCATTTGGTAAAACGTTAAGTTCTGTCCATTGTCCAGTAGTTCCTGCGCTTGCACGTCATCAGGGTCATATACGGGCATATCTTCCGTTGTATAGGTCCCAGTTTGGAGGGTGTCTATGGGGTTAATAGTTGCGACGTTATATCTACTTGTGACGATGCTGAATGCGGAAACCACCGGGGCATCGTTGGTGTTCAGCACATAAATAGTTACTGTTGAAAGCGAGCACGCAATGTGAGTGCCGCCGCTATCATACTCGTCTCCTTGGTTCTCCTCAAGCTGCCTCTGACAGCTCGGAATCTCCCGTACATACCCCCCGGCCAATTTGTCCTCCCGCTGGTCACAGGAATCACACACAGCATAGACAAAGCTGTCCTCGCCCACGTGGCCTGCCGGAGGTTTATATTGCACCATGCCCAAACTACTGATTGCTTCCAGCTCCCCTCCTCTCTCCGACGTCATTTCCGTCTCATACGTCACTTCCGTTTCACCTGTCCCTGGCGCAGGCTTCACAAGTGTAAGACTTAACGAAGAGATATCGCTTGTTTCTAAGTCGCTATAATGCTCGCCGACGTCGATGATGCTTGTAACATCTTCGGAGGCGAAGACGTCGAAGGGGTAAGCGACCGGTGGGTCGTTAACCTCCAGGATGGTGACAACGACCATACCGTCCAGGTTACACAGCCCGGATGAGTCGCAGGCCTGGTAGTGCAGAAGGTCCTTGCCGTGCCGGTCTGAGTTTGCCGCGATGTGCACCAGACCGGTCTGGTTATCGTACGACGCGGTGAACAGATTAGGGAAGGGCTCTGTCAGGCTCACTAGATCAACTGTGACGTTCACATCCTCCGTGTCCGTTAGGACCGCGCCGAGGTCTACAGTGTGCGCCGAGTCCTCGTANNNCAGAGCCCCCGTACAGAGCTGCACGGCGTCCCGGTCACACACGCGGATCTCAAACGTGACATCGTCCGGGTTGGTGCTGTAGAAATGCACGGGCGGCGTGTACACCAAGTCGTCATCAGCGTTGTACGTGAGCAGGCCCAGGGACACGTTCTGCGTCACCTGTATGTCAGACGAGCTCAGTACATCCTCTGCGTCCGTGATGTTCAGTCCGCCTGGCAGCCTGATAACAAGGGGCGTGTCCTCCTCCGTGTAAACTGTAGTAGTACCGACTCGCGGGGGGTCGTTTTCAGATAACACCTGGATATAGAACACACCCTGTGCGCACTCACCGCCACTGTCACACACATAGAACACAACACGATCCTCTCCCACATAATCTTTGTCAGGAGAATACGTTATATGGGTGGAAACTGTGTACAAAGTGTTAAAAGAGTTGCCGGTGTCTTCAGTGAGGGTTTCTACCAGCGAGGTGCTGTTGTGGACAGCCGCACCATGTAAAGTGTCGTTTGTGATAACAGAAAACGCAGCGCGCTGTTCTACGTCCGACACAACAATCTGCACAGTTGTTGAGACGTCCTCCAGAGTTTGTATTGGATCAGCCTGGTTCTGTCCGCTCTCAACAATCAGGCTTGGCGGGTCGTTGACGGGGTTTACCGTTATGGTGATGGTGTCCTCTACACAGGCACCGTCGCTATCACAGAAGCGCACTCCGATGTGCTCGTCTCCGTAATAGTTCAAGGCTGGGGTAAAGTTCATTACTCGGTACTGTGATGAGAACTCAACATTGCCAGCTGTTGGGAGACTTGTTATAGTGACGTTTGGATAGTCTTGATTCCCGTTCGCGTCATCTTCAACGTCTTGGACGAACGACTTTAAGTCCGTAGACACGGGCGTGTCTTCTTGTGTGGTGATTAGCAAAGGTAAGACGGGCTGAGGAGGGTCGTTGACAGACAGGACGTCGATGGTTAAGGAGACTGTGTCCGAACAGGCGTTCAGGGTGTCACACACACGGTATGTCAAGTCGTACTGCCCGAAGTCATGCATGGCGGGACTGTACAGTAAATCCCCCTCGCTAGTAACAGTCAGTGTGCCACTGGTAGGGTAGGACATAATATTTACTGCTGACGTTTCTAGCTGTTCCTCGGGATCATAGAACAGACTAAACGCCATGATTGGCAAGTCAGTGTCTTCTGGAGTTGTGAAGGATGTTGTGATAGGCTCGCTCACCAGGCGTGGTGGGTCGTTAACACGCACAACTGTAATTAATGCTGTGGTGACGAGGCTAGGCTCGCCTTGGTCATCCGTCACGATGACGTCAATAACCCGCTCGCCTTCCGTGGGATCGTCGTGTGCAGTGCAGTATCTGGCCACTAGGAGGAGCTCCCTGGCTTGCACTGTGGTGAACGCACCTTGGAGTTGTATTGAGGAATGTACCGACTCGACTGTACACACGGTTGAGTTGTACTGTAGAATTTGGCTGTACTGTATTTGGTCGAACGTCACACTGTTGGGCAAGTATGACAAATCTAAGAAAACGCCTTCGAAACCTTCTTCAGCTACGTTAGTGACATTGATGAATACTTCAGAAAGAAATGGACTGTCTTCGTCCGTAACGGTCGTGTTGGAATCCACGATCGGGGTGGGAACAAAGTCTTCGATGAACACTCCGAAGTATTGAGAAGTTCCATTCGCCAGGAGGATGGTAGGAGGATCGTTCCTTGCCGTGATGTTTACGGTGATGTTGAGAGTGGTGCTTTCGGTTATCCCGTCGCTACAGCTGTAGGCTAGGACTCGAGGCTCCGTGGACGGCTCGTCTTCAGTGTTCTGGTACGTGACAGACTGCAGAGAAGTCTGGTAGTCTTCTACAGTCGCAACTCCTGAGATGTAAAGAACACCCGACGTTTCGTTATAGACAGAAAATAGACTTGATGAAGCTGAAATGTTGAGAATCTCGGAGCCCAGATCGATCATGTTGGTGATAGAGACCGTGGCGGAGGCCAGAATCGTGCTGTCCACATCGGAGACTGTCACAGACGGCGAAACCGCCACGGGAGGACCCTCTTCTGCGAAAGATACAGCGGTGTTCACAGATGACAGAGTCGGGGCGTCGTTGTGCGTCTCGAAGATGATATAAGCGGTGGCTGTGTGAGACACTGCCCTGCCATCGGACACGACAAACTCCACAAGGCGCTGCTGCGGGTCCGGGTCTCCGTGCGTGTTGGTGTAGGACACAGTCCTGAGAACAGTGGCGTAATTTTCCACCGTATCTTCACCATACACGTAAATAGATGACTGGTTAGCATCCACGTACGTACCAGTCAGCGAGGTACTCAACGTGTCCACCGTGACAGTTTCATACCCATGGTCAGGGTTGTTCAGTAGTGTAATGTTAGCGTATGCAAGTAGCGTGTTGTCGTTGTCGGAAAGGCTCAAACTACTGGCAATGGTCATGGCGCCGCTTCCCTCCCTGTACACGGCGATGACGTCAGAGCCGGAAGTAACGTCACCGTTGAGGTCCACGGCCGGTGGGTCGTTGACCAGCCTGATCTCTATGGTAACGTTGCCGACGGTGCTGTTGTGGGTACCGTCTGACGCGTACATGAACACATGTCTGGTGGTGGGGGTGGGTTCTTCCGCGGTGTTCTCATAGACGAGAGATGTCAACGCCGTCTGAAATGCACCAAGTGAAGCTGGACCGTTAAGATGTAAGGTTGCGTCCTCTGGAATATACGTGGCAGTGATGTCTTCTACGATGGACACGGATAAGGATTCTGATGCCCCGTCTTCAGCTGGCTCAACCCAAACCACGGCGGCCTCCATGTTAAAGCCGCCACTGTCGCAGTCGGTCAGCGAGATGTTCGTCCCTATGGATGTGGGCGAGCCCTGTCCCTCGGTAAACACGAAAGACCCGCCTGTCACCAGAACTGGCGCGCAATCGTTAATGACTTCCACCACAACGCTTGCGACCTCAACGTTGCTACTGTGCCCGTCGGTGTCCGTGACGTAGTAGGTTATCGTCCGAGGTCCCGGCTGTGGTTCTAACCCGTCATGCCGGTACGTTAAGGTACGCAGAACCTCCTGGTATGTCTGTACGCTAGCCTGTCCTGTTATGGTGAGGGTACCAGCCATGGCGTCGAACTCTACCGTCAGGGAAGTGTTGCTGGTGTCGACCGACAATGTTTCCATGTCTGGCGACAAGGATTGGATTGTGACAACTGCTCCGGACATGAAGAAATAGTCGTTATTGTCGTCGTCAGAAAGAGTGAGACTGTCCGGGTCCACGACAGAAACTTCGGCGCCGCCTTCAAGGAAGGTGAAGTTGTATGAGCCTACGCTAAGAACAGGAGCATTGTCTCCGACCAGAACGATAGAAATGCTCAAGTCTTCACATGTTGTGTCCCGTCCGTCGTCGGCACATATCCGGACCCCCCGCGTGGCGTTGTCGGGCTCGGGCTGGTTGTTGTAGTACGTCACAAAACGGAGCAGAGTTACGTACGCTTCAATACTGACTGCTGAACTGTTGGCGGCAGCTTCTAGTGTCATCTCACTTGTCCCATTGAAGGCGATGTGTTCGTCGTTTGCTCCCTGTACTGTAGCAACGTTCTCGCTGTCATTTATCGTTACGTTTTCAGCACTTGTGGCGTTGATAAGAAAGCCTTCATCATTAGTGGAGTTTGTCAAGATGATGCTGACTTTCTTAAGATTAATACCGTCTCTGTCTGAGACGTGAAAACTGTTTGGAAGCAGAGAGATCGGTTCGCCGTCCTCTGTGAAGCTCAGCGAGTATCCGGTTGGAAGTGAAATTTCTGGAGGGTCGTTCACAGACAGGACTTCTATGGTAGCGTTGACGGCTTCCGCACTGAACTCGCACGTGAGCACGTTAGAGCAGACGGTGGTGTCCTGGCCGAAGTGCCCGGCCAGGCCTGTTGTCGTGCCCGTGTTGTCCCACGCTTTGATTGTGATATAGGGACGGGATCTGGAATCTCGTGGAGTCCCGCTTTCATCTACCACGGTGTTAAATCCAGATTCCGGAAGAAACCGGATTCTGCAACTCGCTGAAAGTAGAGTCGCCTTTTCCGGTAGCGGATCCGGAGGGACGACGTAATCGTAGTACATCCCACCAATCATGTCCTGCCACGTGGCGTTATCGCATTCGCAGCACCACTGCCACGCCCCGTATCGAGTGTCTACGCCCACCACGGCTATCCCTACCTCATAGCTGACGTCACCATCAGTATAGATGCCCTGAACCAGTGCCAACACAGTCGTTCCGCTGTTGGCAACGTCTTGTAAGTCTTCCGTAATTGATGCAAAGGTGGTGTCGCTGTCCAACACTGGTGCGTCATTGGTTACCTCGACGGTCACGTGGGCGCTCGCAGCTTCGCTGACGTCAGACCCGTCAAACACTGTGACGCTGACCGTTCTACTGAGCATGCTCGGGTTGGTGTAGGTGTTCGCGTAGTGCAGTGTGCTAAGGACCGTCCTGAATTGTTCTAGAGACACGGAAACTCCTGTAGACGCAATGGGTGTGATTGTCATGTGGAATGGGCACATGGTTACGATGGTCTTTGCAAGGTCGGTACCGGTTAGGGTAACTGTAACTTCCTCGACTGATGTTGACGATTCCGAACAGTTGTTTAAAGGGTCCCCATCGATACTTATGGTGGCACGAAAAAGCTCTGTATTATCCACATCGGCCAAGCTAAAGCCTTCTCCGATAACAGCTACAGGATCGCCATGTTCTGCGAATACAGCTTGAACTTGGCTACTGGCTAGCTGTAACTCCGGCGGGTCGTTTACCGCGGTGACTTGGATAGTCACGTTCCTCATCTCGGAGCTGAACTCGTTCTGGTCGCTGTCCGCATACCCCGTGACGTTCACCCCAGAACTCGCCGGGGCCGCCAGCCCGCTCTCCGTGTTATCCCAGCCGAGGATGGTCATGTACGGCACGGACCCCATGTTGTCCGAGTTCATGTTGGCGTTAGGTGCAAACCGTATGCGACATGTGGACATCAGTAGCGTTGCCCTGGTTAAGGTTGGTAGCGGCGGTACGACGTAACCGAGGTGATAGCCGCCCACAAAATCCACCCAGCTGTACGGCGCGGTGACGTCACACGTGTACTGCCAATCACCGTGCGTCTCGTCAACCGAAACCACGGCAACGCCTACGTCATCTCCGGAGTCCTTATCCGTGTAGTGTCCGGCTAACATGTCTGACACGGACGTCCCGACGTTGTCGTCTGATGAGACGTCCTCCGTGATGGTTGCCATGGCAACGCCATCAGTGACGACAGGAGAGTCGTTGGACGGTTGGACGGTGATGGAGGCGATCGCCTCCGCCTGGCTGAACGCACCCGTGGCGCTGGTGTAGGTGGCCGATACCTAGCAACAGAGAACAATGCTTTTGTTACAGTAAACTTTAAGTTTTCTACACCAATGGACGAAATCTGTGCTGGGACTTTTTGTTCAGTCCTGATCGCTGCATAACACCCGTTGATCGGGGCAAAGTGTCTAGGTTTGTACGGGAGAAACATATTTTACAAACAGCATATCCGGACTGATCTATCTGATCCACACACACCAGGATGTTCCGCTACTCCTATCGATAAGTGACGTACACGAGGTGTGGCTTTCCTCAAACACAGGACCTCCATTTAACGTCCTGTCCGATGGACGTCAGTAACCGAATCATTTTCACCTGAGTGGAGTGTGGAAATAGGAGTAAAGTGCCTTTCCAAAGGAAACAACATCGGGACCTGTCAGGGATTCGAACTCCGACCTGGAGATTGTAAGTCAGCAACCCTAACCACAGGGCCACACCACCACCAAACTCAAACAGTGCTCAAACTATTATACGATAAGACTTGATTTCTGTAATATGTGCAAGAATTTTGATACTTGCAAAGCACGGCAGGAAACGTAAAATGACGTCATAAGTGGCGGAATACGGGGAGACGCCAAGGACTGCTAATTGGTATGTTTACAACGTGAATTAATCAATTGCTTTTATGTTCGTCAATGATTTTAACATACATAACATAATTTGCTTAACATGAATTTACTTATTTTTTACTTCTGTGTAACTTCGCAGTTACTATGATGAATATTGATATAGATCATTTCTTAACTTGGTGCCAAGTCTGCTTTGTTCACATGTCACAAGTATAACGAAATAAACTCAAACAAAACCTCTGTCAGCTCAAAAATGACATTTTCAACCGGAATACGGCCGGCCAGTGTCTGTCCGATTATTAACGACTGACCCCTGGTCACAGGTTTCCGAAACCTGCTATCCACTACACAGTTCTGGGCGGTTTTTGAGGTTACTCGACTATCTTGCGATTTTGACTTTCCGCTGAATATGTGAGTAAGCAAAATCGCAGTGGACTCTTAGAGCTACAGAAGCCGGCGCCTACCCCCGTGTCGCCCGCCGTGCCCGATGTGAAGTCCCAGGCCCGGTAGAAGAGGAAGGCGGTGCCGGAGAAGTCCGCGTCAGGCAGGAAGCGCAGCCGGTACCGAGCCGCGCCGCCGTCCTCGCCCAGCAGCACCGCCCAGGAGGAGGACAGCGAGCCGAACGGCAGCCACGTGGTGCCGTTATCTGTACTGTACTGCCACTGGCCGTTAGAGCTGTCCACACCTGGCAGCACAGGAAGCAATCAATCAATCAATCAATCTAACAATCAAGCAATCAAACAATCAACTTAACCCGAGGGTTAGCTAGGAGGTCCCGTAATCTGTTAGCTGTACTGCCACTGTCCGTTAGAGATGTCCAGCCCTAGTTAAACGACCAATCAATCAAACCGCCCGTCCACTCAGTAATCATTCAATCAAGTAATAAATCGGTGATTCAAGTCAATCCATCATTCTATTAATTAAGCAATTTTTGGAGATATTTACAACAGTGTGAGTGAGTATGTGAGTGAGTGAGTGAGTGAGTGAGTGAATGAGGGAGTGAGTGAGTGAGTGAGTGAGTGAGTGAGTGAGTGAGTATATGAATAAGTGTGCATGAGTGGAGTGAGTGTGAAGGAATGACTGGCTCAGTGATAGAGCGAGTGAGCGAGTGAGTGAGTGAGTGAATGGGTGAGTGAATGAGCCGTCCTGACCAGTAACAGCAATGCCGACGTTCTGTTGGGTGCCGGGCCAGGTGAGATCCACGTCATCACAGTTGTCCACCAGGCCGGAAATGACGTCACCGGTCGGATCCGTGACATCTTCCAGGACAGACGTGAGGGCCACCACCTGTGACGTGTCCACAGTCGGCGCGTCATTGGTCGGTTCCACGGTCAGGGTCACGGTCACAACCTCCTCGCTGTGACAGACGAATGCCATTCATTGTACAGAAAATTCTTCAGAACTATTTCGTTTTATATTACCTACTACAGTATTGACTATTTGTCCTGAAACAAAATTCGAAGAAGGCAGACCGTTTCCTCTTGATGGGAGGCAAATGTTTACCATACCATACAATACCAGACCAGACTATACCAACTACAGTACCATACCGTACAATATGAATTACAAAAGAAATAAAATAGACGGCGACCGTTACTGTTTAGGTTTTTGAAGACAAATGCACTGAAATGTCTGGCTAGCTCTAACCGTTACCTGAATGCGCCTGTGTTGCCCACGTATGTGGCGTTGATGAGGTCACCACTGGAGTAGGACGACGTGTCGCCTGTGTAAATGGAAACGACAATTGGCTCGTTCTCACTGAGATGTGCAGATTAGCCGTTTTCAGGCTCG
>LZCU01182835.1:0-17134 GCA_001663935.1 Asymmetron lucayanum | reverse complement strand
CCATCCAAGTAGAGAATTTTCAGCAAGTGAAGGCTGCTGAATGCCCTCTTTTCAACCATTCTAATATTGTTATTGCTAAGATACAGTTCCCTGGTTATTGAAGCTTCCAAGAAGTCTTCTCGCTGAATTGCCGCGATGCCATTCCGCTCCAAGTGTAGGATTGTTGTCAGATTCGGAATGTCACCGGGAACAACTGAGTTATTCCTATTTGAGCAGTCAACAAGTTCATTCCAAGGGGAGACAGTTGAATTTTGCTCTCCTTGGATCATACAAGAGCAAGTAGAGGGACACTCAGGAGAGTCTCTTTTAGGACACCATGCTTGGGACGGACTAAGATCTACAATTTTTCTTCCACGTAGGTTCTCGGGACTATAACAAGTTAGCTCCGCAAAGTCTGTGTTTGTGGACAAAACCCCACTTTGGGCGATTTCGATGTTTATTAAGAGTTCATAAACCCTGCAATCACATATTAAGGGGTTTGGCTGCATTTGAAGCGAAATGTGTTGCCATTCTCCTACATTGGTGCTTTCACTAAAAGCGTCTACCACAATTCTAGACATACTAAAGAAATTGAGATTGTAAAGATGAAACGGAATCGAACTAAATTTGTTCCAACGCAAATCAAGTGTAAGATAAAGCCCTTCTGAAACTGACTGAATACTTACCTCGTGAGAGTTTGAAGCATATACCGTGGTAAGGGCATTGTTTGATAAGTTTAGAGTGGTACTTTGTGCCAGTGCTGAAAGCGTTGGCAAAACCGATGCATCTACAGTAGACACGTTGTTAAATGAAATGTCGATCTCTCCACAAAACGGAGACACTAATCCCGAAAGGAAACCTTCGATCGACACCAGATTATTACGGGTAAGTGCCAATTTTTCTAAGTTGGCAAGAGGGCTAAAGAGATCATCTGGAATGCTACTTAAACTATTGTGCCCAAGGTTTAAATACCTCAAAAGATGCAAGTCTTTAAATGCGTTCTTCGAGAGTGATCGAAGATAATTAAATTCCAAATACAGTTTGCCTAATCTAGGTAAATTGTCAAAAAGCGAAGGTCCTATGTATGTTAGATTGTTACCGCTGAGATCCAAATAGTTTAACGATTGCAGTCCCACAAATCCGTTCTCTTCGATCGTCGATATTAGGTTATCCTGAAGGTGCAATTCTTCAAGTTTAGCAAGATGCCTAAACGTTCCGTTTTGTATCAAGGGAATGCTATTAGAACTAAGGAAAAGTATCCTTAGGCTTGAAAGCCCTACGAACGAGCTTGGATAGATGTGTTGAAGAGACCCTCGGAACGTTTGCTGAGACCAGTCTCGTAGTGTCACATTTTTGAATGGACGCATTATGCCTAGCGATAAGTAGCTTAGACCTGCCAAGGCTTTGAAGGGGGAGCCATCTAATGACTCTATAAAGTTTGCATCCATTTGCAGCCTTTGCAATTTTGACAGATTCAAGAACGAATCGGACAAGTTGCTTATTTCATTGAATTCCATGTCGAGGAATCTAAGCTGAGTCAGATGGCTGAAGTACTCTGACTTCATTTCGGGAATCTTATTGCCAGCAAGACTCAGTTCCTTTAAGTTCCCAAGGGGAGTTACTCCATTGTTCTGATGGTAGATGGCCTCTGGAAACGTATCCAGGAACAGATTCAACAGCTGCAAGCTTCTTAACTGTGGCACGGATGAAAAAAGTTCATGGTCCAAATCTACTGGTCCAAGGGCATTTGTGAAACTAAGAGGCCCTGGATGTTCGAGATCCAATGTGTAAAATGGAAGGTGGTTTGCCAGATTTAGATAGTGTACATGTGTCAGTCCATGCAATACTTCCTTTGCGATTTCCACTTTGAAACAACCCCACACGAGAACTTGCGTGATGAACAAGGGGAGTCCATCAAAAACAGGGAAACTGTAGTTGCCGACTTTATCTTGGCAACTTACGCTTAGCTGCGTGACTGTTGGGTCGAAAAAGTTCACATCAGCGATACGAATGTCAGATATTTGTTTGGTCGCGCAGCTATACATTAAAGCATAACTATTTACAAGTTGACACGAATAAAATCCGTTGCCGCCGACGACAACGTCGCCCTGGCTGCTAATGGTTGGAGGACTGATGGATGCAGTATCCATGGCAGCGTTGATGACGCCATGACAGATCACACTGATGCACATTAAGAGCAAGGATCCCCTCATGTCTCCTGAACACGTGCTGTGATACAAGGAGAGAATCATCGTTAAAACCACATCTGTTGCAATCTGTACGAAAATAACGAACAGTCTCTGCTATACACAATAGTTTTAATGATGGAAGAAACAGTATAACCGTGTAAACGGAATTGTCTCGCTCCCTAGCAATACAACCTGTAATGTGGTCAACTACCCAAGCATGGCTGCAGTTTTCTGTATGTAAATGACGTGTATTTTCGCCAATTAGTTAGGTGCAAAATTTAGAAAATGACAAAACTAGCATTTGTCACCATGCTCATGCAGAAAAGCTTTTGGGACATTGCTAGACGATTTCAAATTGATAGAATCTTTGAACTACGTATTGCAAATTTAAAGCATCTTTGAACTGTAAATACGATGTCAAATACATTATTTTCATGAATGTTTGGTCGTAAAGATATTTGTGTGGCAAGTTTTGAAGAAATGTGCAAATTCTAACAGGGAGCTTGTTTTAATTTTTTTTACGAATGTTCACTGGAAAATATTCTAAGTCAGCCATTTCTGCTTTGTTTACATCAATAGATTATCTGGAGTTAAATTGATCAGTTCAGCTTTGTCTTTAAAATAATGAACGGTCTATCATTGTGACTGTGAAGCTTCGGGGCGTGCAGGTTCGAATCTCATTCTGGCTTCTTGACCCTTATATAATCCGTTACCCTCCTAAAACCGGTTCAGTGAGATTGTGAGGTCATTTGGGATAGAACCGTGAGATGACATGCGCAGAAAGCCAGAAAACGACATGCCCTTGTCCTCGTCCCTACCTTAGTCAAATTTACAAGGGAGATTCATTGCCAGATATTTCTCACAAGAGAGATTAAAATGAGTACATAACATCACTTCACTACAAGATGTGACAAAGATTCAACATGTACAGCCTAAAACACTGTCGTGTAACATATACTATGGACTTTTCCCTACTGATGTAGTAGCTCTCTTGGGGCTGCTCAATAGATCTTTGCATAAAGACAGTATGTATATTTGCATTTACATGTACATAGACCAAGCTTAATTGATGTCGCTTTCGCCATTTTCGACTTCGAAAAGAGTTGTTTTGTTCAACATGGCCGCACCAGTGAAGGCTACACCATGTAAAGGTCAGTGATCACACATTGGAAATGTTGAAATGTTGCTACTTTACTGCAAGCATGCTAGAATGAGAAGGACATTGCTAGAGATGGAGTAATTCACAAAAAAAGCTATGTGAAATCGTACCTATGTCCTATTGCCCAAGGAAGGGCGTCGGGACGTCACTGAAGAATCTGAAGAAACAATTAAGCTAAAAAAATCCTGACAATGTTTTTGTTTTACTGACTTCAATACCAGATTGCCAGTGATACACATCATGACGCCGCACTTCTCAGTTTTTTAGAAAGAAATTAAAAGTTAGAATTCTCAAATTTAGCTGAGTCATAACTGCCCTTTGTGCCTTGTCTACGCGCACATAAGTTAAACATGCCCATTCGTCATGCCAATGTAGTTGCCAAGATAATGAAGGGTCTATGACTGTGATTGGAAGCTTCGGGCGTTCAGAGTCGCCTCTCATTCTGGCTTCTTGACCCTGATATAATTCGTTACCCTTTTAAAACCGGTTGAGTGAAGTTTTGAAGTCATTTAGGATAGAACCGTGAGATGACATGCGCAGAAAGTCAGAAAATGGCGTGCCCTTGTCCTACTCCCTACCTAAGTCAAACTTGGCAGGGAGATTCAATGGCAGATATTTCACTTAAATGTGATCAAAATGAGTAAATGACTTAGCTTCACTAGAAAACTTAGCTTCACATGTAAACCCGAGTTCAAACCTTGCGATGTCATATTCATTTCTCTGGTGCCAAATGTCCTAAATGTACATGTACTTTTTCAAAATCATTTTACCAAAATAAACTATGCAACTGTAAAAGGTAAGAAACCGTCTTGAGAGAAATGTTACTTGGGGTTGCACACGACAATTAGAGCAAAAATGATAAAGATAATAACGATATAAAATTCAGCAAAAAGTAACCGACAGCCTGGTAAAATAAATAAAGTGAAGTGAAAGTGAAGCCCTTCATAAAAGATGTAACGTTACGAAAACATATTAGTGTGTGATACCCCTGGCAAGTTATTGTTGTGCGGTAGATGTTCGTCTCTGTCTTACTACCGAGTGAAGTGACTACGTGTGACTTGGGGATCGCCGGGGGTTCCTCTGTCGTAAGATAATGGCTCTGAGTGACACATGCTGATGCAATACGGCTCCTCAAAGGTTAGTTCCTCTAGCCTAGGAACTCAGGCAAAAGGTAGGGCATCGGGACGTCCCATTATCAGCCCTCTGGGCATCAACAGGTCTTTTGTCTTGTACTTAAGGAGGCCTTTGCGTACTTATATCAATGCAGCTTTCCCTCCCTCCTCTCTCTCTCACTCTCTCTCGTTTGCGTCTATATTTCTTAAAGAATGAGCCCTTGTGTCCGTGTGTCCACCAACATCTCAACATACATACATACATTGTCATACTCTACTGAGTTGAAGCATTAACAAAGGTCCCAAATGTGTGTGTGTTTTTGTGTGCATTACAGGGAGATTGACACCCCGCTGTACGAGGCTTGATATAACACCTCCCACCAGACGCCAGAGGCTGAAAAGGGGACATGTCGCTAGGTGGCGCGAATGGACCAGGACATACGTATACACCAGTATCACAATGTTCTAAGTCAACGGTTGGTGTCTTGCAAGCAAGTGTGGACTGTAACAGTAGCTACAGAGGTATACAGGAATTAAAAAGGCTATAGGCTATTACATGATTAGTTATTTTTATGTACTGAAAGTAGTAGTTAAATCAAAACATTAGATAGGGTAAGTAGGTCACAGAAAAATATTTTCACAACCACTAAATCTTTCCATTCTCTTATTTGCATACACTAGACTAACCCAGCACAACAAGATTGAAAAGACTTAATTGGAAACGTCAGTGTGATTCGTTTAATTATCTGTCCATTACATAAGATCATAAGGATTTTTCAGTATATCGTCCAACTATAGAATATTTCATGTTCATTGTTTAGTGTACAGTCCTGATTTGGAAAGGGGTGTGAACAAAGTTATTGAACTAGAAAATTTACCGAAACACGAAGAACTATGACAAATCAATCTTGGTTCATGGTAAACATGCATACATTCCGTCATGCAAAACCAAGTTGATGTCGGACGAAGCCAGTAACTGTTACTCCAGTAAATCCTGGAGGCCAAGTTTTAATATCTTTGGTGTCGTTGAAACCTTTATTCAAAACACATGTTTGTAGATTGCTCAAGACTTAATTACATTGTTGTTAACAAATATTCTTCCGGGAAACCAACAGATTTTGCAGATACTGGGTATTCGATTTTACAGCAATCGTGGAATGTTATAAAGCTAGGTGTCGTACATAGCACAAAACGTCTGGTTTTTAAAAACACTATATCGTTGAAGCCAACACTGGGTACTTTTAACAATACAAAATTGTGTTACTAATTCACATCATTCACTCGCTGGCAGAGAAGCCACGCACTGTTTGAGCCAAATAAGGCAGTTGTCTGGCTAAACAATCTATGGCTGCATCCGTATTACATACAGTCTATGTGTCTATGTGAGCATTGTATGACATCTTCTGGATTAACAATAGCCAACAGGTTTGTTAAGTCAAACATGGGCGCTTCTTGTTTTGCACACTTTCTGATCTCTCACTCTCATCTGATACATGAACGTTTTCTGCATTTGTCATCGGACTAGACCTATGATTTTGTCGCGACCTTTGGCTTGTTGAGCAGCCTTAGCAGCTACAAGTTCAACAAGAAAGAATTGAACATACAGTGCCAGATATTTACAAGTAAGAATACATATGCATGTTTGGCGGAGCTGCAGTGTTCTCGTTCTATCTGCGTTTGCAAGATTGCCTGGTAGTATAGAGGAAGTGGTAAATCTTGACGACGAATTAGTTTGAATTCGGTCTTCCCCTCAAGGCCTCCGTGGCGGAAGGATGGAGGTATTGCAATTCTGCAGTGGAACAAGATGATTATCATGAAAATGTATAAAGAGCAATTAACTACGATATAGAGGCACAGCAAATGAAACAAATTCGTTTATCAAGACGTCACAACTAATGACGTTCCCAGTATCATTCAAAGATTTTCAAGTAAACAGCTTTATAACGCATACATCTCACTTCTTTATGACCTTTGTTTTGGTATTTCAATAACTTAAAAGTTTATCTCGCAGAAGTCAGTCAACTGTGGCGATAAAAAGAAACAATACATGTAAGGAGTTGGTCAAAAGGCTATTTTGACTCTCTCATTCAGCTACATTGTTACAATGAAAAATAGGTGTCCATTACCTGGATATTTCTTTGTCAAGCCATCCAAGGCATTCTTTTGTTCGATCTCAGCTAAGACGTTCATCAAGGCATCGATGGTGGCGTCGTTTCCTTTCTTCGTTTTCCACTCGTGCAGAACGGCCCTACAGCGGCTCTTTTTGTCCTTCTCTTTCTCATCAATGTTGTCGATGTCTGCCTGCTGAAGCCCCAGCTTGTCGGCCAGGTCCCTCCAATCCCCAACAAACTTTTCCTTGATGAAGTGGAAGTATGTGCTGACTTCAAGAGGCTGGCCTGTAAATGGAGAAAGAAGATTTGGAGTTTAAAACGACAGCTGATATTGACATCCGTGTCTTTCCGCACTAAAACATTCTCGTTCGAGTTTTGTTTATTCTTAAAGGAATGTTGACCGCTAATCTTATGCTGAAATGGTAAGACCGATTCAGAAGGATAAGAAGAAGAAACATTACATTAGTCTGCACTAGAAACGTTACATAAGATTTTACTATTCTTTTGCCTGGCGAAACGTTGTAAAGAAAGGAATAAACGTTGAAGGAACTTTAAATGACAACGTCAAAAGAGTTGTAAGTTACGGTGCCTCAGTTACAAAATCCAAAGGGGATATTTCAGCTGTGATACTTCGGCCATTATACTTTGGGCCCATGTGTTCTTGGAGGTATGACTCATCACTTGAGACACACCACAACAAAAACAAACAAACTCGGCATGAAATGGAATGTAATGAAAGTAACGAGGAACACAATTACGTAGGAAACAGAACATGACAATAAAGGAGCGTATGGAATGTTGCAGATATTAACACTCAATGAAACATATTGCAAGCCGAACTGAGTTGCAGTTTACCTGTGGATTTAGTGTCCTTTCTGACCCCACTGGGCCCTGCTCCATCGTCTCTCTGTTGTGTTTCTGATCCTCTTGCCTTCTTTGCTGGCAGCGGAGATGGCGTTGGGCTGAAGGATCTTTTCCGAGATCGGCCTGTCATCCTGATGTTGTGACCTAACACAAGGTACAGTGAGTCAGCTGTCCAGTGTACAGTTTCAAAATTCTACCAATCATATACTCCCAACAAGACTGTCCAGTTACTTGAAATTTCATCTGTGTTGGTAGAAGTTCTTATTGATCCGTTTCAAACTATCATTTCTAGGAAAGTATGGACTTACGGAAATGTTCGACTGGTAAGCTCCAATCTTCATCAAGGAATGACAAGGACCAGTCGAAAATTTCTGAAAGTTTAAAACTTTTTTATGGTGTTAGAAAGGATAATTTAAGACTGGGAGTGCACATTTTCCCATATCCATCATGGCTGGCTATGGAGTCAGCGGGCCATGGAAGGACAAAATGGAAAGATCCTTCAATGCATCACAGTCAAGAAACTTATATAATTAAAAATGATTCGACCTTAATTTGCATTAGGGCTAAGGCAGCTCTTTTCAAATGTTGCCTCCATGGAGCGGAATATCGGTACGTATATTTTTATTTATTCAACTATAAATAACATTCTCCTGCACCAAATTTACACAAGTAGAATAAAACAAATGTACCCACCTGGAGAAATGTATCCTTTCTGAAACAGGAAAAACACAGGACATAAATGACACCGCAATAACAGATGTTTGAAATCAAAGTGCAATTTGATTACATTTTACACATTGGTACTCGACAACTGAGCTGTCGAAAGTAATAACCAATAAGCACAAACAACAGTGTAAGTCTACCTGCCGAAAACAATGGTACGCAATGGAATTCTATGCAATTCCAGGTTTTACAGAGCAATAGCAATAGTTCAGGTTCGCGTCTTACCACCTCGAAAGTGGGGCCACACACACGAAGCCACTCCGGCTGTTGATATTTGCTGACAGTGGCTTTCCCAGTGGCAGGATCCTCGGGTCTCTTCAGAACCATTTGTATCTTCTGGCCATCTTGTTCTTTGCACAGCGTGGCGCGTAAGGTTGCCTCCTCCGACTCTAGGCGTCCACCGAGATTTACATCAACCTTGATTTTATCGTTATTGTAGAGAGGGCAGGTAGCTTTATCGGATCCACACTTTTTGAACCCTTTCGGGTACTTATCTGTTTTGACGCATTCATCTCTGCAGACAACATGGAACTGCATGTCCTTTACATTGGGTTTCATGTATGCTGTGAACGTACAGGAGTTCAGTGTTCTGGAAGAAAAGGCTGCAAGAACTGTGTCCTTAACGTTTACAATCTTGTTCTTTACAGATGTCCACAAAGTAGCGTCAGGAGTAAAGGTACGCAACCGCATGGACACTTTGTCCGAATCAATGTGACGCACGGTTGAAGCTGTGATATCCGTCCAGCCTTCTTTATCATCATGCTTCAGCAACAGACAGTCCATGTCTTCAGAAGCCGGAGGTCGCCATGTCTGTACTTCCACATATCCATGCAGCTCCGCACCGTGTAGGTTGACACTGAAAGCAGGGGAGAACAGCACCTGATCCAGGAGCTCACGTGGACAGGCGGACTGTCCCAGCGACCAGGGGTAGCCGGAGGTCCAGTTGAAGCCGTCAGGACCCCTTAAGATACCAGGAACGTCTACAGTGGAGATCGTTATTTCTGTGTCTCGCTCAAGGACGCCTGGGGGTATGATCAGTTTGACAAACCCAGAAATTCCAACTTCTCCACCTGTTGGTCCAACGACTGCCTCTTCTGTCTTCATGTACTTCAAGTCGTCCGGTACTCCTGGCAAATAATAGTGTCGGCGTTACATCAAAGGTCAACATTTTATGAGCTACTTTTAACCTCAGCCAATGGTTCAATCCTCACGAATACTTGTCTAGCGCCATAACATTGGTACACACTGCAGTTATACCAACAGTGTTCTGTCTTCTAATTGGGCCAGAAAAGGTAATACTGGTTCTTCTTAGTTATGTGAGCAGATATGAAAGAAATGTGCCATTTTCACACATAGTTGGATAGAACTGTATAAGGTGCAATAAGGAGTAATGTGAGTAGTTCAGCACATATTTTCATGATAATAAATTTATAAAGCTGATGAATACGAGACATGGGAAGTATTAAAAAAGTAATACTAATAAAGTTGCAGCCAACCTTGAATGTCTTGCACAATGGCAGGAAAGCTGATCCCAGCTGCCATCATGTCCTTTTGCAGCATTCCAAGGTCACCTGAAATGATTAAAACAAGCTTTGAGTAAGAGATTGGAGATTTGCACGTTCTTTAAATTACGTTAAATGGTCATGTATTTTTACGTAATTCGCTCACTTGGTGAATATACTCTGTATGGCACCATTATGGCACCATTATCACATACATTTGTGTCATTAACCCTTTGGTAAAGTATATGACTCAAATTGGATGGATAACCTACGGTTGAATTCAATAACTGATGCTACAGAGCTCACGGCAACATAGGCATTACGATACCATCAACCAAGAGAACAAATAGTGCAATGATCGAAAGCCTCAAGCTCGTTACCTACCTGTTGTGATGTATCCACTCCTCATCATGGCTTTCATCAAGTCTTCCGGCGTCTCGATCCCTGGAATTTCCTGTTTTCTGGCACGTGCAGACCAAAGCAGCTGAAGTAGGCTTGCATCTCTCTCGTCAAGCCGACTGGCAATGGTCTTTAACACCTGCTGAAAATCTAGAAGCACGACATCAAATGATGGAAACTGCAAATGGATTGATATTACTTGGATATATGACATTTTACCTTCATTATTGTGCAATTTGAAAGAGTCACTCAATTCAGTTAGTCATTCATCAGTTCAAAATTTGATCTTGACCTTCAGCAATAAGGTAGCATGTAGGATGTTGCTTAAAAACGAAGCTCTTCTTGGGCAGTTGTTTATTATCAAACGCTAACAAACTAATGATCTTTCAATGTTTGTTACAATATCTTCGTCACTCACCCCTTTGTTCGCCGGTCATGACCTGGAAAAGGAATAGAAAAGGTGAACATTAGTGACGTGCAAAGAGGACTTATTAAAGAACTCAATTGACAAAAATTTAGGCTTGGCTATACAAATAAATAAAAAACTAGAGAGTAATCACCTTTTGCACGATTTCCTGCAGGTTTTCCTCTGGCACTACCTGTCCCCCCATCTGTATTTCCACACGTGGCAGGCTGCAAAGGACTGGAGCCCGCTGCTGCAGCACCCGGACCATCCGGTCTCTGGAGCCCCTCGGATACAGCAGGATCGGCAGCAGCAGCTTTTCGTTCCGCACAGGAAACTCGTAATCGAGGTTTGACCAATGCCTGTGATGCAGCATCTGAGGACTGATGACAAAGAGAACCATCCTGATGTTTGTATTGAGCAGGATTTTCACGGTATTCTCTGTGATGGAGACAGCAGACGTAATGGTCTCCACGAGGCAAGATACTCCTGATTCCACAGCGGCTGTCTGGAGTGGTAAGATGAACTCCTCAGTGTATTCTTCTGTGTAGAAGATAGCAACTTCTTTTCCTGAAGGGAAAGGAAAGGGATAATAAATCTCCGTTTATAGTTCTACAGATTCCCTTCAAGTGTCTTCAAAAGATATAGCCTAAACATTTCTATGACAACAATAATTCAAAATATACAAAGAACATCGGCAACAAGTGAATCACTAGCATGATACAATAGTGCCACAGTAGGCCAAATACTATGTCCATGCTGTGTGACGGTCAAGAACTGCTAAAACCTACCACGTTTCTGCCTCCAGAACAGATCCGCAAACTCTGGCAGGCAAGCTTCCGCCGCGGCTCCCAGCAGGCATGGATTATCTGCTAGAATCATCATATTGAGGACCCGCTGAACAGGTGTTGGCAGGCTCCTGATCTGGTCGCACTGGACGAGCGTCAGTTCTTCACAAGACTCCATACAGTCCACTACGCCGCCGACTGTTCGCACACCACCAAGGCGCCTGGGGTCACCTGTTGGCTGAAGGATCACTGGACCGCCTCCTCCTGCGTTTTCTGCGTGTTTTGATATGCTTCATTACTACAAGACTATACATATACATGGGAAAGACCTGCGACAAGGCAAAACGTTAAAATTTTATAAGTATGTAACGTTAAGTGTTTTTCATCTACTTTCCCCGAATCCAGATGACCGATGATTACAAATTACGTTTTTTAAAAAACCCTTGAGTGACCATAGAACGACGAAAATACACGTAATTTTTCAACACTGAAGTACCTGTTCGACTGGACTGGGTTCCGTTGTCCATCCAAACTGCGCGAAATACTGATGGTATTCTGGGAAAGAAAACAAAATATGATAATTTATTCCGACTGCACACCATCTACACTGTCCTGCCTACACTGGGCTCGAAAGATCAGACAGTTAAAGGAGTAAAGTAAAAGTAGGGAAACAGCAGTTTGAGTCATTCTACATTATCATCATAAGATACATATCTCTCACCCGAAGAGCTGTGTAAGTGGCCCACCATCCACCGCCAATGTTCTGAACGTAGGTTCGTCTCCGTGGTCTTCCACATAGAAGCACAATTCGTACTGGATGCAGGGGATCCACTTCTCTTTGATCTCGAACAGGGCGCTACTGAGGAATTTCCTGACGCGCAGACCTTCGGTGAAGATGTTCGAAGATGAAAGAAGCTCAACTTTCAAGAAGTAGTTAACCTTTGTGACAACAAAGTTTTGCTGGTCATCGTCCGTAGGAAAGCGAGCACAACCAGCGTACACACGAGACTCTTGTAGTCCAAACCGACGAACACACAAGGCTTGCAGGCGACAGAACATGCCACTGGGGAGGAACTTCTCACTGAACACAAAGTACAGTGCTTGGGTACAAAGATACATGTTACTGGGATACAGTTCGTCGTTGTCCCTTTCGCTCTTGAGGAGTGCAGGCACGAAATAAATCTGTTCCTGCTGTGAGTCTTCTCTGGCATCACTGACAGGTGTGGCATTGCACAGGAGATGGTACTTTTCCATAAGCGCCACGAGGAAGCTCTTGTTCTGAAGCAGAAATGGCTTCAGTAGTTGTTCATCCTTCTTTTGCCAGATCGTCGTCAATAGTGTGTCACTGAGGACTCCTTCTTGCTCGAGCCTTTCCCACATCTTCCTCATCTCTGGATCTGCTTGCCTGTCTTGCTGGTACTCCGGAACTGTGATGATCGTCTTAAAGGCATCAATCATCACCTGTGGCCTGAGTGTGACGTCATCACGAAGGCTGGGTTCGTCAAAGAAGATGATGTCACCTCGATCGTGGAGAAAGCCGAGAACCATGGATAGCTCCTGCTTGTCTGTGATGTTGATGTCAGGATCGTTGGCCAGGTTTACGACTTCCCAGAACTTGCAAAACGGCCTCCCCTCTTTTCTCTTTTGCTTCAGCTTGGACTTGAGATGCAGCCAAGAGATGGGAATCTCCTCACCCATGTGCGGTAGGTCTTTTGCCACTTGGCGGACGTAGTCCCGAAGGTCGTCGAATGCTTTATCATTTGTTGTGTTATCTACCACAAATATCTCTGGCATGACGAGCTTGCCTGCGGACATTCCTCTGATATGGCTGCGTATCTCCCTTATGTATTGCTCAATGTACTCCTGAAAAACAAAGTTTAACATGTCTTCACTGTTGCGTTGGATTAGTTACGTAAATGTTTTAACAAGAAACTTAACATATACCGCCTACACAAAAGAAGCATTCCATCGCTTACTGGTTAATTTTGTAAGTAAATAGTGAATGTTTTTGCAATGATTTAAAGCACAGATGGCATCAAGGGATACACAGAGGGTGTAAACGTAACTTAAGAAACACATAACTGGATGTCTAGAGATTAAGGTCTTTGTGATATTGACGAATCGCCCAAACAGTGCTCATACAAAACAAGGCTTGTAAGCTTCTATGGTACTGAACAAACAACAAGAAGACATAGATCATTCTTCTGGCAGGGAACAATGCGAAATGTGTTGCACCTTGGTGACCTTGTCCTTGTGTGTGAGGACGATGATGACTGGAGGTTTTATTGTGATTGCAGGTTGTCCTGTGTCTGGAGGTTGCCCTGCGTCTGAAGGCTGAGCTGTGTCTGAAGGCTGTCCTGTGACTGGCGGTTGCCCTGTGACTGAAGACAGCCCTGTGACTGGGGGTTGTCCTGTGTCTGGAGGTTGCCCTGTGTCTGGAGGTTGTCTTGTGACTGGAGGTTGCCCTGTGACTGAAGGCGGCCCTGTGACTGGAGGTTGCCCTGTGTCCGAAGGTTGCCCTGTGTCTGAAGGCTGTCCTGTGACTGGAGGTTGTCCTGTGACTGGAGGTTGTCCTGTGTCTGGAGGTTGTCCTGTGTCAGGAGGTTGTCCTGTGTCTGGAGGTTGTCCTGTGTCTGGAGGTTGCCCTGTGACTGAAGGTAGCCCTGTGACTGGAGGGCGCCCTGTGTCTGGAGGTTGTCCTGTGTCTGGAGGTTGTCCTTTGTCTGAAGACAGATCTGGGTCTGAAGGCTGGCCTGTGACTGGAGGTTGCCCTGTGTCTGAAGGCTGTCCTGTGACTGGCAGCTGTTCTGTGACTGAATGCGGCCCTGTGTCTGGAGGTTGTCCTGTGTCTGGTGGTTGTCCTTTGTCTGAAGACGGATCTGGGTCTGAAGGCTGCCCTGTGACTGAAGGCTGTCCTGTGTATGGAGGCTGTCCTGTGTCTGGAGGCTGTCCTGTGTCTGGAGGCTGTCCTGTGTCTGGAGGTTGTCCTGTGTCTGAATGCGGCCCTGTGACTGAAGGCTGTCCTGTGTCTGAAGGCTGTCCTGTGACTGGCAGCGGTCCTGTGACTGAATGCGGCCCTGTGACTGGCGGCTGCCCTGTGACTGGAGGTTGCCCTGTGACTAAAGGCGGTCCTGTGTCTGAAGACTGTCCTGTGTCTGGAGGTTGCCCTGTGGCTGAAGGCGGTCCTGTGTCTGAAGACTGCCCTGTGTCTGGAGGTTGCCCTGTGACTGAAGGCGGTCCTGTGACTGGAGGTTGCCCAGTGAGTGAAGGTTGTCCTGTGACTGGAGGCTGCCCTGTGACTGAAGGTGGCCCAGTGACTGAAGGCGGCCCTGTGACTGGAGGTTGCCCATTGACTGAAGGCGGTCCTGTGACTGGAGGCTGCCCTGTGTCTGAAGACGGCTGTGTGTCTGAAGGCTGTCCTGTACCTGAAGACTGCCCTGTATCTGGAGGTTGTCCTGTGCGGGTAGGTTGTCCTGATTCTGCAGCTTGTCCGGTATCTGAAGCCTGTCCTCTGTCGTGTGGAAGGGTATGAGAGCGTACTGAGTTGAGCCAGTGGTCCAGGTAGTCTACAAGGAAAGAAACGATTCAACAAAAACTATTTGTTGAAAGATGTGAGTGATTAAGAATGTTTATGTTGTCATCATTAAAAAATAATGTCAACCGAACATTTGCCAACATAGCGTAATCTGTCAAAAAACATAGATCGGATCTACATAATTAAACGTGACAGGCATGATCTGTTGGTCAATCAACCTTTTAGGGCTCACGCGAATGTCAGATGACATCAAAGACAGGCAGCTCCACTTGTCACTCATTTGAGGAGTGTCATGCTTAAGATATGAGGTTTCATGTAACTGCGGAAAAGACCTGCAAAGAGGTTAAGGTAAGATGTCTCTTACTTAAGACTTATGTGATTAGACAAACGTACCCCCTCCCGTTCGCAGGTTGTCCACAGACGCCTTGTAGTCCAGATCTGGTACAGGGTCCGACAGCTTCTGTAGCAGAGACATGACGAGGATGTAGACTCCCCTGTCGGTGATGAAACAGTGATGGGTTCCATAGTAAGTGGCCTGGCCACCAAAATCCCAGAAAGATAAACGTGGGTGTTCTGCGGTTCCTAGATCTTCCCCTGTGATGCCTGTCTTTTGCATCTTCTCTGCAGTCTCCACAACATTCTCTGGAATGTAAGAGGTTTGAGGCTGTTCTGTGTCGGAAGGCTGCCCTGTGTCAGGAAGCTGTCCTGTATCCGAAGCGTCTTCCTTGGTTGTCCCCTCGGTGACTGGAGACAGTGTTGTCTCTGGGAGCTGTTCCGTGTCTGAGGCTGACAAATCCTGTCTTTCCAGATTAAGTGGCCTCTCTTTGTCTTCATTCTGTGGGAGTTGCTTCTTTTCCTGATCTGTAGGATGCACGAACATGAGTGAAATAGCAATTATGATGCGTCTGGCAAACAGTTTCCGGAATAGATTATGAAAAGTGAATACAAACGTCTTTTTATGACCTTGCTCTCTCTTCATGTTTTTTTGATCGTGTTGTACTGTGTTAGATCATAACTTTTAGGTCAAAGTCTGAAACAAAATCTGTTTTCACGGAGTCATCTAATCTGTCCTTACATAAGCAAGCACCACAGTGCAGCGTTGGTTTGTACTGACCTACGATAAGCCCGGAGAAAAACTGCAAAGAATTTGCTGACGCGCATCGTGTGGAGCCAGTGTCGTGGCTGATGGAGGACAATTAATAGGGCTGTATTGTGATTACCTTTGCTTCTTGCAGCCCACACTCTGACATATAATCAACGTTTGTGATGTTTTACTAGTTCAAGATGTAGCTTTTATTTCCAAAACCGTAACGTCCCCTGTGGACAGTATTCTGAAAAAGAGTTGCATGTGAGAAGAATTGATAGACGATAAAGGTGTCGAAGAGTAATCGGTACCTCCTGATGAAATTTCCTCCTGCGGCTGTCTCTGGAGCAAAAGCCCTACCATCTCAGTGCCAAACTCATCAAGCTCCTCTGCAAGGGGAAGAAAATTTGTAATCATTACAGGTAATTCTTTAAGACAAATCAACGATATTAACAACGACAGGAATAGCAGACTTAAGGTCTTCTCACCTTGTGGCTTCTTCCATGTGTTCGTTGGCACATCAGCAGTTATCTGGATTCCGTCCGTGATGGGCTCGTCCTCCCTGGCGGGTTCTCCCATCAGTCTGTGGATGACGCTGGTCTTCCCTACTTCGTACTGTCCCACCACCAGCGCTCGTACACTGTACACGCAGACCTTCCCCTGGAGACAGGCTTCTGTGTACAATTTCGCCATTTCTGGTCCTCGCATCTTAATCTCAATGGGCAGGTCCCTTGGTGGAGCTAGGTATGTCGAAAATGAAGCTGTTGTACATAAATCGTCTAACACACTCAGATAAAACTATTTTAGTTAGCGAGTTAGCTAAGTGGTGATATGATGCCTTGATAATAACACCAACTAACCTGGAATCTGGCACAGTGATAGTTTGGCACAATGAGCCGAGTTGTATGATTTCATGTTTTCATGTAGACCATTAGAATACTGTGATGTGATTTTGCTGGTTTGGGTTAAAACTTAGCCAGCAATGTATATTATCGTATTTAGGCCAACTGACCTGACATTTTGCATAGTGATAGTTTGATACAATATTCTGAGATCTGTGATTCAGTTTTTTTTATGTGGAGCTTTAAAATGCCATTCTTGAGCTAATGTTGGGTGAAAATAGGCAAAAATATACATTTTTAACTTCTGTGCCTCCATATGTCGGTTATTAGAGCACCGTCTGTAAGAGAAAACACGACATGATTGATAAAGGGGCCCAAAGCAACTTGAGCGCGGTATAACTGGAAAAAAATTGAATAAAGAAATCGGTATGATAATGACATTTA
>LZCU01182358.1:9480-21190 GCA_001663935.1 Asymmetron lucayanum | reverse complement strand
TTGATCTCTCCTTGAAATATTGTATACCTGGATGTTTAACTTTCTTTGACAGATTGGTGTTTATTTTGGTATCTGTGTGAGTGAGAAATATGAATGCGGAGTGTGTTATTGGAGAATAAGATCGGACCAGACAACAAACTGATTGGCTTGTTACTACAAACATGTACAACAAATATTCATAAAATGAGAATTAGTAGTACACTAGATGACATCACGACTAAGGGCGGTGGTTAAAAATCTCTTCCAAGAATTGCGCATTTGCTGTCGGCCAACTCTTCAGTTTACCAGCATATATTCTACAATCTTCCCTTCATTACCTTATAAGCCGCGTGCCGAGAAGACTTCCCCACCTTACTCGGCAGTTGTTGGAAACGCTTGCCACAACAACTGACGGTGACGCAAAACCCATACAAAACCCCCTGAGCTGTCTCTGCGTCACCGGAGTTACAGGGCCTTGTGGGAAGGACGTGCGGAAGCCTATCGTGCAATTAAATGACCGGTGTATGGGGCCGTGGCTCCAATGTAAAGATAAGAGCGACAACGTGAATACGTACCACGCGGGTTGGGCAATACTGTAAGGCAAACATCCAGTGTTGGGGGACGTATACAGCTGCTAGTTACTTGTACTTTCTCACGGACCGGTACAAACTCTTTTAATTATATTCTATATGAGGACTTTATCTGATTTGCACATTTCCGACTGCTAGCGCCTCCACTTTGGGCAGTTACGACGAAGTAGAGAGGACTTTTTCTTCCATCTGGCGCGGAACATGGGACGTTTCTCTGCCTGTCTGGTCCTTGTGATTGTGGCGTTTTGTACGTACGGGCGTACGGAGGAGGGGGAGGACCAGCTCGGCCGCTACACCAACACCTGGGCGGTGGAGATCCACGGCGGACCCGAGGAGGCGGACCTGCTGGCACGAGAACACGGCTACAAGAACCTGGGACAGGTAAACCTACTGGTTCTCTTTCTCTTCATGCTCCTTTAGGAAATGTCTTCCAGTCATAGAATTGTTCAACATAGTTATAAAAGCTTAAGTATTTATTATAGCCATTCGTTATTTCCATATTGTAATAAAATGTAAAGTTGCCGCTGTGTGAATGAGGATATACGGTTCCCTACCACACGAACCAGACTGAATATGGTATATATGGGGTAAAGTGTGAAGGCTAATATCCTGTCAACGACTCATCCTGTATGAGAAAGAAATTCAACAGTCTTGATGGTGCGATTGGCTCTGCATTGTGCTCAAGGTTTGATTCACTATCAGAAACGTTTACCACCTCTGGTTCTTCACCAATTCCACACATGGCAATTTAGTGATATCCACATGTTTATACTGCACTCATCAAGCTTGATTAATTCATATAACTGCGCCCTTGCCGTGGGTTATGCCAGTATATTGGTTCGAGGTTGACACCGCTTGATTTTTGTTCACACCATTTGTCTTTCTCCGGAAACTTGTGCAAGACGATAAATGTAGCCTACATTTATCGTCTTGCACAAGTTTTGTTATTTCTTTTCCTTTTTTCTCTCATCGTCGGAGGATAGAATCGGATAGGAAGAATCTGAAATGTTAATAATCGCCGTCCTTTTTAACTCTGTCCTTTTCAATATGGGGAGTTTGTACCGATAATGGAAGATACGACATGCCTATAAGAAGCCACCCACTTGAGCTTGACTTTTGTTTTCAAGGCGATGATGTTTTACCTTATCACACGTTGGGGGTTCCTCATCATTTCATGGTCAGTCCTTGACAATCAAAGAGTACACAGTACACATCCACTAACATGTATTGACTTTCGCGGAAGCGGATTCAAGTCGTTAAAACTTATGAGCTAATTTAAAGTGGGGATAAAAACATGGCAAAATTCAGAATTGTTTCCATTCCTATCACATGAAGCCCACAGTCGGATTGTACCAGGATTTTTCACGCTGTGAATAATGAAACTGTAACGATAAAAACCCGCTTGTTTCTCGGCACAGGCTAACACATAAAAGGTTCAACGCCCTATGTTACCCACCTCGTGCCAGTAATCAATGTTACCTTGTACTCAGGATCCCGAAAGCAATTTGTCCACTTAAATGGGTCCATTAGAACTGACTTAATCTTGACAACATGTAATGGGTTATATGACGACCACACCTGAAGCGCGAAAAATATACTTGTACGAAATTGCCTTTACAATGAGCAACTAACCTCATTTGGAAGGCTGCGTCATTTTCTTGGGCAATCAGATTATGTATACGTATATCAGGAAATAAACGGGGGAGCTAATGGACAAGGGCGAAAAATAGAAAAAAAAAGATTGCCATCACATGATGGCAGCTTTTTCAGTTCGGAACTTTGCCCTGTTTTGATTTTCAATCATCTTGTTCCTCCTGTTCTGAGTGAAGATTTCAGCAAATGTCTTACTATACAAATGAGATGTCGTCAAGTGTGATTATAAATTTTCCTATCTACATGTCAGTAACGTCTCAGAATAACAGTTGTACGCTTGCCTCAGCTACTCACATGTCGTGTTAACGTTCCGGGCGTAACCCTCAAACCTCCCGGAGTGTCCTCAACGTTCAGATATCAAATAGCATTTATGTAACGCCTTTTCCAGGTAAAATGATGCACGATAAAAGGATTTCGAGTAAATGGCTTTTCGATCGGGACTTATAATCTTTAATCATACGGGAAGAGCTTATTGATGCCCAGTTTTTTTCCTTCAAAACAAATCGCCTTCTGAAATTGCATACATTGTACATGGCCCATTCTCCTATCCTCGTTATATCAACATTTAGTGAACGTGTGAAAACAGACACTACATGTACCTTTATATGACAGTGAGCCAACGCTCTGTCTGTTCGAAAAGCGCCGTGCGAATTGTTTCCATTGTATGGTAAGTTACAATAAGCATTTGACTGGAATATTGGAAATAATTATGTTTTATGGTTGAGCAACAAAATGCTTACAAAGGTCATCCGAACAAACTCCATAGTAAAGTGGTCTCGTTTCTGCTCAAAGTCAGCCATTCCGATCAGTTAGTTCAATAGGGGAGCGAGGCGCCCACAGCAAAGGCCGTCGATCCCCATGTTGTTGCAAATGGATGAACACTACAACTAGCGCCATTAATAATTTCCATGCTCCAATGAATCAACATTTTTAGCACATGTGAACACTTAAGATAACGTAGAGATCTGTCCAGATATGAAAATAAATCTTGTTTCGAGATAGTGTTGAGGGCCGATCAAACTTTAAAGGATTCATGAATTTTACAGTTTACTTGACGAGACGCCAAGTGTGTTGAAATTACATTATCGCACCTAATAGGTTCATGGTGACCCAAGCGCACAGAACGTATGCATTGTCAGTCAAAAACGGACGTTATCTATCTCACAGTAGGGCTGTGATTAGGACGGAGGCCTCGGCCTTGTGGCACATATCATCACCTCAAACTGAGTTCTAAATTCAAGCCGGTTCGTCAC
The DNA here is from genome assembly GCA_001663935.1 of Asymmetron lucayanum. Taxonomy (NCBI): domain Eukaryota; kingdom Metazoa; phylum Chordata; class Leptocardii; order Amphioxiformes; family Branchiostomatidae; genus Asymmetron; species Asymmetron lucayanum. Next base: position 17,715 of record LZCU01182358.1, on the reverse strand, counting down.
CAGAAACGCAAAGTTACATGATTTGGGCCTGATGGTGTTGTTTCCGTTGAATATGTCCGTTCAATACTTATTTACCCTCAACATCAACAACAACAAGCCCAGTGATAGAGAATGCGATGAGAGCGGGAAGTGCCAGTAGTAGGAAATGATATGCCTGGACTGTGAAAAATGTCAGAGAGTCGCTGTGACGCAACAAGAATGTCGATTCAAAGGTTGTTATCGTTCAGGTTAACCTTGACTAGGCGGGAAGTTCTGACAACTTGTTGGGATGGTCTTCATATCGAAGTGTTGCGTCTTGTCTTAGATAGTTCCTCTACTGGCCAAGGATGCGACCATGGCTGGAACCAAAACAGGCATCAGTATCTGTATTATTTGAGCCGGTATAACCGCCCTTCGGTGTAACACACCAGGCATGACAGTTCAGCAGAAGTTCAAAGGAAGATGAACGAAGTATGGCATTGGAAACCTTGTTGATGTTGTCTATGTTGTACTGGAATTGTCTAATCTATAGATATAGTTCGCACTATGCTTATGAGATATCTGTTATGATAATTATTTCTGTATTTTACTACGAGTTATAATGTTTGCTTTCCGGATTACTAATTCTCTAACATGGCGGAACAAAACTAAGTAAGGTACATGAGTGATGTCACAGTGACGTCAGGTTTCCAAGCATCACCGTTGCGTACGTACATTGCATCCGGAATTAATAATCATGTGATCAAATTTACACAATAGTTTCTCGACATTTGAACCCGACACAAACATCCATTGCATGTTCAACGCTGATTCCCTACGTTTTGCACACACGTGCAGTTCTCCAAACAGCTGTTGCTTGAAACGTACCTAAAGGCACCTGCCTGGTTACCATCCTGGGCAGTTTCTCTTGGTAGCCTCTACGTATACTTGGTGAGTTAGAGATTATCGGAATGAATGCAAACTAAACAGCATGGTAGCCAGGCAAAAATACACTATGTTAAACCGGCATCTACATGTGATAGTTTGCGCTCGAAACAGCAACAGACTGTACCTGTAAGGGTGGATTATCTATATTTATCCACCGCGCATTAACAGTTTCATACGTGAAAAATGATACAAGGCGAGAAAGTTGCCTTCGTGGAATTTTAACATGTATCGGGCCATAGAAATAGAAGAGGGTAGCGCCAGAACTACCTAAATAGTGACCATTTCTTTACACAATGAATCATCATGAATGTATAATTTTTCTTCCTTTGATGGCAACGGACCAGCTGAAAAGATGGCAATTAGATGATTTATTATTTTTTACTTAATTACCCAGCATTAATCAGTCCTAATATGAACAGAAAAGAAGTCCCATTCTGCCGCGCTCTAATACCGTCAAATATTCACCCTCATTGACTTCCCATTAAGCCCATATTGCAGGTTAACTCTTCTATCCGCTGAATGGCGGGAGGCCAGCGTATCCCGGAAGGCCTTGTGTACACGTCGATTCTGTGTGTTTAATCCGACAAACAGACGGACGGTTCTGATACATTTCGCTGTGTCGAGTCACCTTGCGCTTTCTTGCAATCATTTAGATATGCCGACCAATAAAAGTATAAATACCAATTAGTTTAAGTCATCCCATGTACATGTGTCCTTGATAACGCGATGCTACGAATGCTACATATTCAGGAGATATGAAATCATCCAAATTGTTCAAATGTATATGTGCATACATGTATGTGGACGAAAGCAATCAAGGCTATTATATTTTAATACCCAGATTCTTGGCTGTTACCGCCTGCAATAGTAACACTATTCCTTTCTCCTTTGATTGCATAGTTACCTGTGTATATGCCAACGGTGCGCCGGCAGTTGTAATAATGACGCTACAGCTTGGCGTCATTTCCGCCTGACGAATAATGCGGGTGTGCTAATTGGTACGAGTTTGTTTGAATGGGTTCGGCTCATCCTGTCTCCTCGGCGATGGACACACTCCCAGTATGTACGTCATCTGTAGTGAATTGTCCAGTTACCCGACGGCAAACCTGAGCACCAAGCAAACACGCTCCGAAAACAGTACAGACACGAGGCGATTAATAAATAATAATTCCGGGCAAAGAAATACATCATTTTTGTATTCCTAGGTTTAAGAAAGAACCCTGCTTTATTTACTCGGATAGCCTGACGATGTTTGTGCGGCTGAATTGTCCAGTGTAGAATTAGATCTGTAACCGCACCTTGCTTTTTTTCTGTTGAACAGCTACCTCTAATGTTTGGTAACGTTTTCCAAAGGACAGATGTGGGTTTATGTGAGATGATAGCTGTCCCTATTTCAACCTCCTCTTTGGTTCTTCTCGGTTTGTCCCTAAGTGAAGTCAGCAGTCACAGTATGAGGGGAGACCACACTATATTCGCAGAACGGACTAAAAGGTACCAGGCAGAGAGAAACAATTTCCTCTGAGCAAGTCTACCGCCACCCACTAGAGCTAACTGTGGCCCTAACCCTGTTATCAGAATCATATTATCGTTTTGGAGGCATTTGGTCGAAAGCCATTTCCAACACAACAGGAGCCACCATCTGAGGATGACTATTAATGAAAAGCCCTCCCTATTTTATGTGATGTTCGTTATAATATCACATAATTAGATAGATTTCAGTGCGTGAATGAAGAATGTGTCTATATGTTCTCAGTCCCATGGGTTACACATCTGTGCGGAACCATAGAGGCGTTAAGAAATGTTGATCAGCAGACCCGTCGTCATAAGACTTGAGTTTTGCAACTGTGTCATGAGAAATATGCACAGTAAACGCGACTTTGGATAGTTCAATGAAATTGCATATTCCAACCAATAATTAATAATACTCTTGTTACGAGAAGAATTGAGATATACAAAGTACAACAATTGTTTGGTATATGGTGATTAAGGTGTTCTTCTGTGCTCTGCCAAACACCCCTTGGCATTCGACTTTCCTTATGAATTGTTACGAGTGATATGGGGTATACTTGACTTTCTCAAACCACAATTTCCAACTTCAAAGTACATGGATAGAACCGGTAAGCCTATGGTCTACCTCCTTCTAAGTAGCGATGAAACAGGACATCTAACCTTCATCAACGTAGATGTAACAGCACCTTTGATGTATCATTTATAACATTTATATGGTCAACCTGGCCTTTCATACCCCGCCCAGCGTGGCCACAACAGTACATGCACCTATCACGGGGGATTACATGGCTGTGAACCATCGTCGGCTACAGCTTTGTTGGATCCGTGCCTTGAAGTCCTACATCTCTGGTTGAACCAACTCGAATGTCATCGGGAGATGCCACTGATGTTCGTTTCATCGCCCCCCCAGAAAAAACCTCCATAGATAGGCTTTTAATATTCATTATTTATTATTTCGGGGTGTTGTCCCAAGATCAGTTCGCAGCCGATTTTCACTGTCACCGATTCCATGTCGCAATCAAAGACGTCGACATATCTGACAACCCTGGCTCGGTTTTAAAACACCACAGATTTATCAGTTTGATCATGACCAGCCCCCGTTTATAGTTCTACTGAAGTTCCTGTGACGGCAGCTTTCCTCCTCGATGTTTCCGTTCCACCGCTAAGTGCATAATACCATACTCAACTGCTATTTTATCCAAACCTCGCTACAAAGCACACAGAACGGTAGCCTGTTTACCCATGTGCATCTGAAGGCAAATGGCGAGATCACTTAAACAAACTATAGGCTTTAACATGGCCACGCCGGAGCCAGTACCAGTACAGGTGCGTGTCTCGCTGCCATTTTCATACCGTACCTATGGAGAGAACGACACAACATTCTCGCTTCTCCATTAAAGGATCGGAAAATAAACAGCATAAGTAGAATGTATTTGCAGTGCAGCAGCTGATGCCATTACAGTGTCAGTGATTAAAGTAGGTGGATTTTCCATACCTGCTAGGCATCCTTTACACTTGGCACTTGACACCAAAGTGCTGATATATCGGGAGATACTCCAAATGGCAAAGGGCTGTTCTCTGATCTCTTATCAAATATACTTCACTCATGTTCAAGTTGATGCGGCTTTCATCACCTTTTTCAGCCAGTCAGAGTAAACATTCTGCCTTACACAGCTCAGGAGAACGTTAGTGTTCTCAGAACGCTTGGATCCCGTCTCGCTAAGCTACAGTAGCGATGGATGATTTGGTTCAGCAAGCTACATATTTCGTATTTTCTGGTATGATATCTTTGAAAATTTCAAGTTTGTGATATGTTGGGGTTTCATTTTTTACAAGTTACAACGAATCCTTGCGGGCATTTTAGGAGAACCAACAGTCACCTTGGAAGACCCGCGAAGAGGGTCGTGGCTGGCGACAAATTGAGGCATTTCCCAGAATTGGTGTAATTTCCAATATGGATACAGTTCGCTCAGTTTCATAGTGTCCACAAGCCCTTTAGTTGTTTTTATCCGCTGTGGGAGCAATGACATTCTCTCCATCGTTTTAGATTTCTCTCCCTTACTGGAGAAGCAGTCTTAAGAAGTAGACGAGATATATTAAATAAAGCTACGCATTTGCATCTTGCTTAGAATGGAAATCTCAAGGAAAGCAAACAAGGTCCCGACCGTAGACGGGTAGATTTGCGATAGATCTTAGCTTCGTGTCAGAGTTACACACATGGCTCTAACAGTCCCACTGGGCTTATAGCTATACATAGTATGGGAAGATTCTTTCCAGGCTGGCGGTTTGACAGCCGGGGGATGGGGCATGTAATGGGACTTCTTACAGAAGTCACCTGCCGTGAATGGTTCGCGTAAACGAAGGCCGCATCCCTACGACCTTTCAGCTGAATAGGATGTATAGAAGTGGTGGCAGCCATGTGTCGTTACTACTCTTGTAAAGGAGACGACGCTCCTTTAGGAAGTTAGCAATGCGTACATACCTCAACAGGCGAACCTTGAAGAGCAAAAGGTGGCTTATATAATTCATAATCATGAACTTTGGGTTTACGTAAAATTTAGAATACTCATTGAAGGTACTTTTTGTAGTACTTTGTGCGTTAAAACCTCAAGAGTGACGTCCGCTTCCAAAATGTCAAGAGGCCAATCTTGCTGAATGTCAATGAGAATACTGCCTATGTCGTTACCATGAGGAGTCTCTGATAGAAGCTAAGCACTGGGTACTTCCCGACAGAAGTAGGAAATGCACTGAGTATCGTGATCATCGTTGGCAGCCAAGAAATATAAAACAAACTTCAATGCTTTTCTGCCTTGTACCACGGAGTTCATTGCCCGCAGATGACATAGAGGATTCTCACTTCGACAGCCTGAGATGAGTCAGCCTTGGTATGACGAGCAACTCCCAGTAGAACTATTACCATGACACTATTCTGTGGTGCGTTCCTCATACACGAATGGTACAAAAGACGCTGCAAACTGAAAATCTATTCACACAACATATGTGCAGACTTCACAACATATGGCAATACATTCTGTATGCTAGAGAATAGTTCAAGCATACGGTAAATATTTCAGTTTAACAGACTCGCCAATCAAGCAGATACTCATTAATGCATTACAGCAGTCTGAAAACCCACATATATGGTTTATACAAGCCATTAAACATGCCTTAACCAACCAAAATATCAGCCTGCTTAGAACAATGTAACTGCACGCACTGTAGCATAATTCCAACGAAACACTTTCACGTTAATTATATAACCTGTTGACCCGTATATCTTTTGTTTCTAAATTAAATCCCCTATTTAGTACGCTCCACACATCGAGACTACAGGAAAGGTCAGGCCCATCCACACAGGGATCAATTCTCCGGGCCTATTTTCCGAACCATTTAAACCGCTCCAAATGGGCGGTGAGTTTTTCTCCTCTCAAACAGTGGTTGAAAGCAGAGTCCCGATTGATTGCGGCCTGGTGGAGTAATGTCATTGGGGAGAAGAGCCTGGCTTTTAAGGCCAACAAAGCAGGAGAATATCCCTTTCCTTTCAAGAAACATTCAGCAAACGCAAAGGCCTGAGAGGCCAATTAGCAGCAAAGGAAAAGTCGTTAGGCTGTATCAAGCAGCTTCAATGTAAAATGTAAGTATCTATAATTGAAAATAAGAGCCATGGAGCTTGCGCTAGAGGTGGCAACAGTATCATGAAAACCAACAGATCATTTCAGTTAACTCCATACTTCCTGAAGAAATAACCATCCTTCCTAAAAGCGATTTGACGTCGGTATAGATTTTGTCGAGAATATGTCGGTGAAGATTTCCGGTGAGTTGTTCTAAGAGTAATGGCTCTGTCATCACGATGTTCACTCCTTGTTTATCTCATGGGCCTTGTTCTGCGATAGAATGGAGCGACAGATTTGCGCATTGCATCTATTTGTCATCAAAGACAGCAGTGTGTCATCAAGAAGCATATGCTGACTCCATTGGCTGGAAATTGTCCAAACCATACGTAGTATACTCCAAACACAGTTAACATTCGAAACAGCTCGAATATCTACAGCTCGGGGTTACTGTATGTACTATTTTCATTCGACGGGACGGGACCGAAATAGCCATAGGTCTTTCGTTATGCATCGTGCTGTCGTCTGAAAGTGTCCACTTATCGTGGTCACGTACTTGCTTTGGGGTGGTGAAGTAAATGTAATGTCGTGTCTTTCCATGTGATGTAGCGTGCCGTTGCCTTTGGCAGCAGAAATCTACAAGCATATTTTTGGAAAATGCTAAGGCACCATAACTCCGTCCATAAAGCATTAAAGATACGATTGGTCTATGCCATAAGACAAAAAATCCAGGTTCCTCAACAGTCACAAGCCAGCTTCGACCATTTCCTAAAAAGGAAAATAGAAAAAGTAAAAAAAAGAAAGAATTACCAATTCCGTAAGCCAGGTCCTTTCCCTGGAGGGAAAGTCTTAAGCACAGAAGGAAAGTCAAATTTACAACGCTTTCCAAATGCGTTATTTTGCAGATCCTTCAAAGTCACTTATACACTAGATACTATTGATTATTTCAAGTACCCCTGGTCATCAAAGTCAAAATGTACAAGACGTTGTTCCACCTTGCAACATTGTTCTTTGTAGGCAGTACGAATACACCTCGATCATGGAGGGGTGCGTTCGAAGATTAAAATAAAATCATATCCATCGTGTGATGACAAAAAAGTGGAAGAGCAGAATCTACCGAAAAACAGTTATATTAACATCATGTATTGCCCTTTGAAAAATCGCCATATGGTGGAGTCTTGTATGCTTCAATTAATATAACAAAGACCTTTAGTGAAATGCAATCATATTCTGGCATAATCATGACGTAAAGACGTTGACATACATGTTAACCCCCGTTTACTTCGCCCCACTGTGCAGATAGGGAACTTGGATGACCATTACCTCTTCTGGCACAATGATGTCCCGACCCGGTCCCGCAGAGGGGCACATCATCACACCAGACGTCTTGGAGATGATGACAGGGTGAGGCATTTTTAGTAGTTGTATATCTTAACGTAAAATAACAGGCCGCCTTTGACACCAATAGAAAATACTTTGTTCTCAAACGTACCATGCGCTGGGCCTAAACAGTGACCTCTCCCTTCAGCGGGTGACTGGGATAGCTTGGGTGGGATGGAGGATAAATGGCTGCTTAGTTCATACAATTTCTGCCGCTCATTAGCATATGGGCATGGTAACTTTAATTTAAAACACAAGCCTTCTTCACTATCCACAGATAAAATGGGTGGAGCAGCAAGTTGGACGTACAAGAAGTAAGAGAGGACCCATTCCGCAACGATCCGAAACATCCGACAACACCAGCCCCGCCCGGTTTGTCGACCCTTACTGGGCAAAAGAATGGTATCTGGTAGGTGGTATTTCACAAGCTATGACTGCGTTCTACGGCTGTGTTGTCATATTTATAGCACAAAGAAGTAGCACATCCTCTTTGTTTGACACTGCCATAGAACTGCACTTTGTAAGTCTGTCCTTACCTTACACAAGGACACAAGGTATTGAATGTATCATCATAGTATGTTTATGTCGAACAAGTTAAGAGTATCGTTAGTTAGTTTCTCATCTCAATTTCAGCATGACACAAGAACGTCGACAGATGTGCCAAAACTAGATCTTCACGTAATTCCCGTCTGGAATAAAAACATCACCGGAAAAGGAGTTGTTGTATGTGTGCTGGACGATGGAATCGAAAAGGACCACCCAGACCTCATTAGAAACTACGTAAGTTTGAACATATAATGCTGCCAATTGTTACCTTAAGCGATGACGA
>LZCU01182313.1:0-10531 GCA_001663935.1 Asymmetron lucayanum | reverse complement strand
GGGGAACTGATCCATGGGCTAAAATGGCTATACCACCTTGTTATCTCGTGTTTTGAATATATCCCCGGCCCGCCCACTTCGGGGATTTCTAGTCTCCCTCGGGCTGAAGCCCTCGGGTGACTAGAAGTCCCTTTAGTGGGCGAAGCGGGGGATATATTCAAAACACTCGAGGTGGTATAACCCTTACTTGTCCAAGATACAATGATATAAGCGCCAGTTGCTGTTCACTTCTGTCGCTGCTTGCTCACCCGATTTCAATACATTAGATCCCATTAATAAATTCATTTACATTTTGAGAGAAGACAATCCATGCAGTGTGCAAGTAGGTAAATATATTAAAGAATGTTTACATTTTAGAGACTCTATGTTAGGGACTTAAACTACCACAAATATTGCCCCTTGTACACATTCTGTACGGAGTTGACCACATTTGTATATTTTGTATGTAGTTACACTTTATTCATACATGTGTTTAGTTTTGTTCAATCTAGTTGTAGAGACCATACGAAAGTGCCTGTACTTTTGTTGAGTCCATAAAGCAATCATTCATTCATTCATTACAACGTTTCAATCAGCATCCCTGAACACCTTTGTGAACAAGAGCGGAGGTCGATACCGCCCCTGTCCAACCCCTGACTGTCCGTCCGTGTATAGGGCTGTAGACGAGAAAGAGAAGGAAGGCCAGGTGAGTGCAGAAAACAGTTACATAGGTAGCAAGTACCAACAGGTACAATTAATAGTCTTAGCATTTATGATAAGATCCTCTTCCATTTAATAAACGGAGAAATGAGTTACTAAAATCAACGTTATCAGGTAATTCGTCCACAGGCGTAATGGTTGTAGACGTTTGAACGACTTTTGGTTAGGGAACAATTTAGTATTTGGGGTGCATTTAGGCTGTGAATCTGTATGCGTAAGTTTATAAAATGTAAGATATCTTTCGCTTATGTTCGCTTCTTAAGAAATTATTTATATTTTGATTTTACATGGATGAAGTCAATCAAGTTCAGTATCAAATTATCGAGTGCACCTGCATGCAGGGACTGTTGACAACTTTTGAGACTTACCCCCAAGTTTTGACCGACCTCCCTCAGCCTTGTTCAGGGAATGAACCTACCTCCGGCACGTGACGTCATGACCATGCCGCTGTTGCAGTAGAGGGTCATAAGTACCAGATAACCTTTGATTTTGACGTTGCCAAACGACACACTTTCTTCTCAGGTGTTCCAGTGTTGCGTGTGCCACAAGCGCCTCTGCACCCGTTGTCATGTCGACATGCATGACGGGATGTCCTGTAGGACGTGGCAGGTCTTCAGGAGCGACCCTGACGACACGCTGAGGGAGTGGATGAAACAGAAAGAGCACGTCAAACTGTGCCCCAAGTGCAACTGGGTAATTGAGAAAAATGGCGGGTGCAACCACATAGCATGTAATTGTGGAGCGCATATCTGTTGGGTTTGTATGGAAACATTTTTCTCTTCACAGTCATGCTATGGCCATTTGGATAGTGTACACGGGAGATTCACGTGAAGTGTTATCTTACATACTGGATGCCTTCGTACAATGTTCACATTCTTTCAACCTCAGGTTTACCCGAAAGGAGTGTAGAAACACAGCAATTCGATCTATGCATTCTTGGATAAAAACTGTTATATTACTAATTGATACCTTCATAATTGAAATTGTAAAATTCCGAAAGTAACCCTTGATACTTTTTCCATTACCCTACTAGTTGCCAAAAGAATTTAGTAGATAATGTCAGTTACCTCGGATTTGGTACAACCGATTTCAATGATAAACGACTGACAGAAGCTGTAGGACATGTATGCAAGTGATGGTGAGGTCTAATTCCCAACAACCGGGGCCCGGCCGGGCTGTTCGCGGGAACGGAAAACGAAAAAGTGTAGCAAAAAACGTATGCACAAATTATACTCAGGGTCACTTTATGACTAAGTCTTGTGTGATTTATTTTTATTTACATCATTCGTCTCGTGCCCGCAAACAGCCCGGCCGGGCACCTGCCGTGAAATGAGACCACGCCAACAGATAAGGGTTGTATGTCATCATCATAATACCATTTCTTTATAAACATGCACATAAAAATGCGTGCTAATTGGTACAAAATAAAGATCGCTGTTGATTAATATTTAGGTCGATAACAGGCTAGGAAACGAAATATACAAGACTTCTCATCAATGTCCTTGTGAATCATGTGACATGTTTTGCAGTAATGCCGAGAATGTGACACTAAGATACACATTATTTTGGTTCAAATAACAAAGACATTGAATTTCACTAGACGTAATACTCCATGTTGCCCTAGGTCCTATCTGAAACAAGGCATTCAGTACAAAAAAGTAGCTTTTCAGATGACGTTTTCGGGAGTCAAGTTTGCATAATTTGTTTTCAGTATTCTATGTTGTTAAGGCTGTTTTACGCCTGGAATTATGGACCTTGATTGTTTTAATACATTTTAATGAGTAGAAGTACATGTTTGAGTACGTTCCTGTTCAGTTTCATGTTTCTTCAAGTGGCATTGTACATTTATTATGCTTAGTTCTGCACATTAAAGATCACCATGAAAAAGAATTGCTATTTTATTGAGAATCGTATAGTATAGCTAACCGTCTTATAGTTTTATTTCTGCCAAAATTTCCATACATTTCTCTCATATCATAACACATAGCAGTCTGAATAAGTGACTGCTACCAAAGGTGGACGATTCACGGTCATTTCTCTACACGTTGGCCCAACTAAAATGTTGCAGCCGGCACGGAAGTCATATGTTCCATTTTGAAAGTGAAGACGCGACTGAGAATGTCATCCATGTCCAACGCAGTATATCTGACATATCAGAAGTATCGGACTGACTTGTCAAACACGAAGTCCATACCAACAACCGTTCTAGGAACCACGGCCACAGTTAGTTCCTGGAACCGCTGACGTCAAAAGGCCGTCCGGTACCGTTGCCAAGCAACGGGTAGGTTTGATTTGCTTTGAACTTTCCGCATTGACGGACAGAAAGTCAAACCTTCAAACTACCAAGTGAAGATTATTTCCACAGTCATGTTTCAGCACGCCGGAAATCCCAGTGTAAGAGCCTAAGGATCTGAGTTCCTTTGAGTAGGATGGCAATGGCATAGAACAAACCAGGCCCCATGTGAAGAACATAGGTCTAATGTTATTCAACAATTTTGCAAGAACTAAATGGAATGACGTTGAAACTGTTTTAAAAAATGCACCCATGGTAGTAGCTTAAAGATGTTTTGAACGAAATCCTATATTGGTCAGTGTCTTTGAAATGTTGTATATTACTTTTCTGACATGGCCTTGTATGACATGTTGACGATCATGAGTACACAGTAATGACAAAATGCAAGTCTTTATTGTAGCCTGAAAAAAATAGGTATAGTTTAGTTTTCTAAAAGTTGATGAAAACAACAAGAAAGTAAGTCAATGATTATATATAGTTAGTACACTCACTGTACAGGTACCTTATAACATTACAGTTTATCCACATTTGACATTGGTGAGTTTGCAATTAGTTCCTCAGACTAAAACCCCATTTGTATTCAACTGTTGTACATGAACAGCCACAGACAATGTTTCTCTTTAAGAGGCTATTACAAACGTCGTGCAGCCAAATAAGGCCTCAAATCTATACCTGAAACTTATCATACAGCTTTTGCTCTTTTTCTCATTTAAATGCATAACACCGTGCATAGTTTTGTATTGTACGACTACGTACATCCCAGTTCTTGAAATATACCGTACGATCGTGATCTGATGCAGTCATGTACCATTTTAACACTTAGTCTACTGTATCACTAAACCGGTTCTTGGTATTCGTGTCTTATGTTCGTGACTCAACGTCCAACTTTGCATCTTAGTTTGTATAATAAAATCGATATTCTGATTCCACCGTAGATACATTGGTCGGAATTAGCATCTACAGGAGAAGTTATAATATAGATAGTTATAATGAATAGAGATTCTTTGTGACTGCATTCAATTTTCAGCTGCGTGCTATTTAGACATGCAAACAACCATATGTATACATCATATTGTTTAACTATAAAAATATCAAATAACGTGCCTTTATAGATAAAATTTTTTGCCCAATGAACATTTGGCATTTCTATAAAGATTTGATCTCAAGCGGGAAAATGTTTTATTGTAATGTATGCAAGTACTTTCTGTGTATGTGTTTGTGTGTATGTCTCGTTGAAAAAAAACAACTGTACTTTTACCACTATCACAGTGAAAATAAAAATAAAAACAGAACTGAAAATTAAATAAAATAATACATCAATACATAAAACGTCAACTGAATTATACCAAATTTTCTACTTAAGAATTTCAGATAAAACACGAATTAAAGCAATGTCTGATACAACATCTCACGGCAATGCTTCTTGCAAACAGTTAAACGATTAAGAGGAATACTCTAACAAGTGTAAATTTGACATGCAGCTTCTCAATGCTGACCTTAAAGGATGTGTCCAAAATGCATGTTACCGCGAACAGGAAACAAGAGTTTCTTTCCGGCCACTTCGTTTACTATCTTTTGTCCTGTAGCAGCATAAGTCCTGTCAAAGTGGCCTCCAAAATTTTGAAAAATGTAATTTCCTGCCTATAGGATCTAACAACGACTGTGCTAATATCATGGGTGCTTTCTATGGACGGAAGTACTGCTACTTTCCTCCCACGCACGTGGGCGTTAGGAGAAGTCTGCAAGGCCGTCACGTTTTGTGCCTTCCTAATATAGGACTCCCGCAAGCCACGCAGCCCTTATAAATCACTGCATCGGTACAGAATTGATATTCATTGGACATTCTTGAATGAATGTTCCTTTTCACGTATGTTACGAATAGTTGGCAAGATCTAAAAATAGTAGAAGAGCTAAAGTATAGTCGAAGCAGGCGTCGGCGCGTGTCAATAAAATCTGGTGTGTTGTGGTAAAATCTGAATCTGGATTGATTTAGCAGGTATAGCAGTTCAGCTTTAGCATGGATAACCGTCAATCGGCGGAACACACCAGATTCGCAGGCACGCGGCGAGCCTGAGTATATTACATTGAAATCAATAAAGAAGGTTATGTCGGTTGATCTAGAAAGATCCGAAGTCTACCGGTACCAGGCTGTTACATTTTCGCCGATCGCAGAATAGTTTGATTTTCACATTTATAACCTTATTGTAAACAACTTGAGGTATATTCCGCATAGGTTCTTATTCATATCATAGCTACACATGCCAGGGTTTATGAGGAACCAACAATACATATGAGAGGTGGTAAACAGTTAAAGAAGCAGCCATGTATGTGATGGACAATAGTACGTTTGCAACAGTCCTGAAAATCATTCCCAGGGTAGTGTTTTGTCTCTAACGATAGAAAGTGTTGAGACGTTTTCCACCTATTAAACTAATTTCTGCAGTGGTCAAACAATTTTGCTAAAAGATGGTACACCTTTTTTTTCTTTATTGTAACATTTACGCAAACCAGCACACAGTTATGTCGCATTCACGCGGAATGGCTTCAACAGCACCACTGAACCGGTTGGTACCTGTAATCTTTTATATGGAAAGACGATACATCTGGTTGTAAACAGGCTGAGGAAAGGTTAGTTACGGTAACTAGCGTCAGGTCATTGTCCCAGATTTGATTGCCCGTTAGCCACTCCAAGGTAAAAATGGACATTCCCTGTGGCGCCGAGTTTGCAGGTCTTACCTCTGGGGACATTTCGTTATAGTTAGGCGGGTGGGAAGACCTGGTGAGGCAATGTTTAAATGAAGAGCCAGAAGCTACTGTCATGCACGATGCAGCGAGGGGTGAAAATGCTTGAATTGTGAATTTGCAGCAATATTTTAAGGGCTGCATCTTAGAAAACGCACCGATGTCTTAAGTAGGAAATCATGTTGATCAAAGTGAGAAAGGGAGTCGTGCACAGTGCGCATAAGCGTATAAGGTGACCGTCACAATATCACAACCGTCACAATATCATAAATTGTGAACATTTTTTCTCCTTTTTAGCACAGATCTTCACGTGTTTCGCGCCGCCAGAATCTTCAAGTCTAAGTAAGGCTCTAAAGGTCTGAACATATATGGGAACAACGGTGCGACATAACTGCTTACAGGCAAAGGTGGCGACGAATATGCACAGCACCAACCTTCTTTTTTCACGTTTTCCATGACAAAGCAAGTGTATGGCACAATTTTAGAACATTTACACATTATGATTTGTAAAATAGTATTTTACGTATAGAACCAAACAAATTAATGGGTATTTATTTCAGTGGAAGAGTAAGAAGTAAGGAGGAATAAATGCTGTGGTTATGGTTTTCCCCATATTTAGCTTGACTGATGCCCAACCAATTATACAGTAAGATTATCACTGTGTGCAGTTTTTTCTACGTTTACCTTTGCCTTGATTTTGGAATACGTTTTAGGGGTCCGACAAGGCCACGTTCCTTGCAAACAAATAATCATTAAGTTTGATATATTCCAGCCAATGAAAGCCGTGCATTTGTTTGGATGGCTCGGATCCAATGGGGATCAATTAGTATGGCAAATGTGAAAGTAAAGATAGTACTGTATATGTAAAGAAAACATATTTAACCCGCACACCTGCACACACACATATTGACAGCACATGCATGACAAACCTTTGTTTACCTTTCAGTCATTCGGCTACTATTGTAACGCACACATGTATTCTGTCACGAACTCCGCTAGTCGATCCCGAAATAAAGGTCAAAACAAACGTTAGACGAATAAGGAAATAAGTAGGACAAAGAGTAAAGCTCCATGATTCCATTGTGTATAGCGGAGATACGTATACAGTGCTCTTGGTAGTTACAATGGTTGTGCTTATAAGTGTAACTGTTACACTGGAGGTTACATTATGAACACTCTATTGATACTGAAGGCATAGCTTCCATAATGTGAGCTAGGAAGGTGCCGTTAACTTGGCTATTGTCCTGATGATGGCTATAGGGTTTAGTCAAGACACTACGTTATTTTTATTCGGAATTGTTAAATGTAACGTATGCTTCTTTTCAGGTCACGTTCAAATATACTAGTAGTTCGTGTGATGTAGATAATCTTCCGTATCATTTTTGGCAGTTTTGTGTGGTAACCACGTGAAGGATAAGTGTCATGCTAAGATAACGTACGCGCCCCCTGTGCTCCTTGATGGATATAGGTGCCTGCATTACAACATGGACAGCCCTTGTTTAGAACCTTAAAGATATCAAAAACATAGTTGTCTTACTGAATAAACAGCTACTAAATGAGCTACCGGTGGTCTGCATATTAAATCTGTTGACCTCTCGGAAGAGCGGTCAGCTACGACCGATAGGGCACTCCAGTATAAGTAAAGGAGTAGAATTGAGTCTACATGCTTGACGGATGTGGTTAAGGAATGGGAAAGCTTAGGGAGTGGATAGCAGCAATAACAATCACCCAACAGATGCACAAATGACTCGTCCCGTCATCATTGGCTCCCGAGATCTTTGGTTGAACTCTACAGGTGACAAACCCTGCAAACTGTGCTCACGACGATCTGAAGATTGTTTCCGACAGCCAAATCCACGTACGCGTCGACAATTGTGTTCCACCAATTAAAGGATGGAGGAAGTGCTACCGATGCCGTGAATGCGCGCGTCGTCCGAAGTACGGGCAGACAGGAAGTTTTGCAGAATATATCTTTACTCAACGACATCCGCTAACAAGAAGACTTGGTGGATTTCCGCAGTATGCAAAAGCGTCGGAAGCGAGCTTGCACAGCCCTCCTCTACATCACACTGGTAGGACTGCTGATGATGAGAAAATGTCATTTTCCGTTCACACGTGACGACGAAGGATACAATGTGAGGGAACAAGATTGAGTGAGCGGCAACTCCAGGAGTGTTGCAGGTTGGCTGGAAGTGCGGGGTGAGTTCACAGGGGAGCTGCTTTCTTTACACATGGCTGGGCAGGACTCAGGCCCCGGTAAGGACGAGGCTATGGAAGCTACGTGGCACCAGGAGACCTTCTCGCGCCCTAGCCTTGGCCCTTCTGCGGAGGAAGCTGGAGCAGAAGAATCAAGAATAATCGACGTAGAGGGTGTAGTATGTGCTGCAGGCAGTGTCACTGTTGCCAGCCATGTAGACATCCCTTCAGCGTCGATAATTGTTGATCGGCCAACTTTTTTCGAGGGAGAGCAGGTAGAGCAGAGGGAATCGTCATCAACACAGACCATGGACCAAACCATGCTAATGGTACATACAAGGCCATCCACACCCCTCCCACTGTCCGGTGCAACCACTGTAGAACAAAGTTTGTCGGAACTTGAGAGTCCTTCCTCCGGTCACTTCAGCGCGTCACCTTCGGAACAAAGCTTGCTGTCCCCCACGTTGTTTTGGCGACAATCCCCCAGGTTTAGAAGTCCCTCACCGAGGTTAAGAAGATCAAGCATCTCAGGGACATCAACGTTCTCATCAGGGAGGGAAAGCATTTGTTCCCTTGATTTACCCTCGCCTACTTCTTTCGTCTTTCGGAGCCCCGTCTCTCCTGTTAGGGCATACACGGGTACATCGTCTCATCACAGGACGCCTAGCGGGTCTTCATACTTGCCCTCCCCGTCAACAAGAAGCCTTAGCTCCATATCAGAGGTGGAATCCAGCCCATTGACTCTATCAGCAGCTACACGTCCTAGTTCTGCGAGTTTTGCTACCACCGGTTGGTTGTCGAGCTGGCCGGACACACTCTCCAGTCCTGCGGCGGCCTCAGGTAGGTTACCAAGCTGGTCGTCGGAAGAAGGAACGTCTGCATCCCGGTCGCCATCGACCCCGTACGCCCATAGGGGAGCAACTACTCCCCGTGCCTCGTACGCAGCGGGCCGGTCTCAAAGCTCTGCCGTCGGGTTGTCATCACAGGGACGTAAATGTAGACTCAGTAGGAAGGCAAGAGGAGTAAAGGCAAAGCATTATCAACAGCGACGAGGTTCAGTTTCATCAGAACTATCATCAACTGAAGGGTCTTTGGTGTCGCAATTTAGTAGCGGGCCTTACTCGCCTTCCGTTGGGGGCTGTCTTGGTGTTAAAGCTCGGGAAAGGCTGTCACCTAAACGAGGACATGGTCCTGAGCCAGTAGGAACGAAAAGGCCAGAAAGAAAGTCTGTCTACATCATAGAACATGATGAAGTGGAACCCAATCTTCTGAAAGAACTCTTTGAACGTGGAGACAAAGAACAAAACCTGCCTTCCCCTCTTCAAAATCTAGTCATCCAGGTGATTTCGAGTTGTCTTGTTAAAGATGAACAAGAAGTACCGAGTTACGTTGACATGATAGACACAGACAAGGACGTTTCACGTACCTCATTTCAGGCTACAGCTGCTGAAGCAAGTACATCTCAGTCACCCCAAATTCCAGAACCTGTGGTTGAAGCACAGGAAACGGTGCACGAGGAGCCCATCGCAGCTACGAGTAGCAGTGTGGAAACTTCACCATCTACATCCCGTGTGGAAACAGTGCCTCAGACGTCGGGATTGACCAGGGAGGAGGAAGGACCGGAAGCTCCCGTGGATACTAAGATTTCTGCTTCAGTGAAGCCTGAAGAAGCGGAAGGCAGGGCACGACCGTACATGTACCTCATCGCTCCAGGAAGCCCGAACTTTCCCGTCACAATCAACGATATCGTTAGGGCGGACAAGTGCAGATGCCAGCGCTGCGACCCGGACACGTCTCCAGGAGAACAAGGAGGGGAAAGTGTGACGGTGGGGAGCGGCGCTGCCTCACGGGCGTGGCAGGTCGTGCCGCCGGATGCTGTGGAAGAGTGCACCATCGTCCTCCCGATGCAGCAAGATATTCAGGGCAAGACGAGATACTACCTTATCCCCATGTCATACAAACAGACTGGGCACGCCAGGGACTGCCACCAGTTCCTCATGGCAGCCATCAACCATCCATCAGCAGGACAGGACACAACGACGCTCGTGTCTTCGTTTTGGGTACGTTCAACTTTTCCGGATGTTATGTATAATGTTGGCAGTACAGTACATACTTTGCTTATTATGCATATGGCATGTCGTCCTTTTAACCAACTTCTATGCAACATTGTCAGTGCCCACCTTACCGTATCATTCTGGAAGGAACTTACTTTTTTGCATCAAGTGAAATCCATTTATCACATATGAAGTACGCAGGTAGACAGTAGGCAGAAGTACGTGTATCACCCCATACTTCAAGTGACATTTTTCGTAGTCCTCTTTTTTCATTGATGTCTTTTTACTTCTTTCAGCTCTCAGTACCCCATCCCCTACATTTAGCTCCTTGGTATTGGGAACACTTAGCCTATCAAGTCAGGACTTCAAAATGCGTTAACTATGCAACATATCACCATGTATAGTACAAGTCTCAAACATTGTGAAATAGTTGTAAACATATGTTCTGAACAGAGCAACGCCGTTACTCTCCATACAAGAGTCCAATGATTGCAAACCAGTTGACTAGTGCTCTGCTAGAGTCCGGATCGGCGTGTCTGCCGCATAT
>LZCU01182241.1:0-11511 GCA_001663935.1 Asymmetron lucayanum | reverse complement strand
ATTGGGTCCCGGAGTAACCTATGCGGGCCAATTCGGCAGGGTTAACGAACGGAGAAAGAGTGCGGTGGCCCTGGAAGGATTGCTTTTTTATTAGTCTGATACATCTCTTGTGTATTCGAGTATAACTTCATGGAACATTTTTATCTTCCTTCCGCCAGGTAAGTAATATTGTGTCTCGCGTTTGTCTGAGTGTGCCTGTGTGCCCACGAGGCTATAACTCAAGGATTAGCATTAGGTCATGTGTAGTCAGGGCTAGACGAGATCTAGAAACGATTAGATTCCGATCCCGTAGTCGCGTAATGGTTTGATAAACCATTATGATCATTGGTGTTTGTAGTATTCGTATTAGTAGCGATAGTAGTGTTTGTAGGATTCTGAGTCAACAACACTAGCGAAAAACCATAATCGTGCCACCTTTCTCTGTTTGACAGGTTTCCTACCTGGAGTTTTCCACACGAGTCATCCATGAGAAGCCCCGGTACATGAAGGAGGTGGACCATCACCGGTTCCCCAGGGGCTCATCCTCCACAGGCTACAGGGTGGAGAGGTTCTTCCACGGCTGACCGGAAAAGACATAGAAGATTGAAACATTTAGCCTGGCATCCAAACCTATAGTAGCTCCCGGTGTTCTGACTGCCTCAGGAGGCAGTCAGAGCTCCGGGAGCTACAATAGGTTTGGATGCCAGGCTAAGAAATATTAGGGTTAACTCCTCGGGCTGACTTCATAGACAACATCATTTCGTGTATTTGGAGGAAATTAGGCTATTCTTCAACTGAAAAATAGACCCATTGGATTTTTCAGATAGCTGAAGATGACTAAGCGATTGAGTCGAAAATTTTAGTAAGTCTGTATTTTGTGTTGAACAATAGTTTCACTTTCTCATGAAGCAGTTTGCTAACTCAGATGATCTTTCATGCTGTAATTTCGTGTCTAGATAGTGTTCCTTTTAGGTATTGTTAGCTATGACACGAAATACTCACAAAATAATGAAAGAGTAATTTGGTTCAACATTCTCCGAATATATACAACCCACAGAAATTTGGACTGTCTTAGTCATTGGTTTTACCTTTTAAACCCTCTATTTGAAGAAAATGTATGGAAATAACAGTTTCATTGTTTTGCTGAGAGAAGAATGTAAACGTTGCCTCGGCGAAAAATAAACAGTATCTGTAATTTGTAAGTTGTAACATAAAACATAAAGTCACTGTACATATTTTGTAGACCACTGGACAAGGTGTACATGTAAAGTTTGGTGACGTCTCTGCAAATTAGAATTCCCATACAATTACACAAAATGCAATTGTATCTATAGTCTCAAGGAAAATAATGACAGAAATTATCTCAAAATAATTTTCCGATTATTAAAAAAACGACAATACCTGTCATGTTGATTATCATTTCATACGGTTGCTGTTGCACCAAGTTGACATTTGTTGTAGTTATAATTTATTCATAATCTAAAAATAGCCATCGTTGATCCATACCGACAAGTCTACAACAATTGCTTTGTTCGTTCCGAATTTCAGAGACATTTGCCAACTTAAAACATATCTATTGCAGAATTGATACTTAAACTATTCACAAAAGACCAGATAGTTTGCCGAGATTAAATATTACCCTACATAAGAAAATCTCCTTTAATTTCTCTAATACAAAAATGTATCAGAAAATTGTGTCTTTTTCGTTTTGTCATTTGAAAACAAGAAATAGTTTCCAGTTACCTTTTATTCATGACCTGTGACCTTTATGTTGACGAAAAGTGGCATGCTATTGGTAGCACTACATTCGGTACCAGTGGTAAGATGCATACAGTCACTAAGCAATCTTACATGTAACTGATATCACTCCTAACTTAACAAGTTAGTAGGTTCTATAAATTTCCAAGTAGCTTTTGCTTGTTGCCAAATGAAATAGAATGTTGTAAATATACTATGTTGTTTAACGTAAAGAAAGCTGCACAGTGTAATATAGTTGATTTATTGTTACTTTGCTTAGTCGTATAGCTCATAAGACATTGTTTGATTAAAAGTCCTATTGTACTGCAAGGTAGTTACAACCATATATCAGTACACGATTTACACAGCACATTACATAAGGCTTTAATATTGCAACAAGCGAACAACAATAGAAATTTGGCATCCGCTAACCTAGCGTTAAATGTTGCAGTCACTGATTCACGTAACATTATCTTTTTTCGAATCAATAAAGAATTTTTGATAGAAAAAGTTTGATTTGTTGGTTAAATATGTTAAGCTAGAGCAGTATTTCTATACCTCTTATACACATATGTGCCACGTAAAATTATGAGGTAAAGATGCATGCGATCTCGCCAATAGATGTTATCTCACAATAAGGCTGACACACTGACAAAAGTTTAAGTAGTACGAATATGACAAAAACAAAATGAAGCACAGAAAAAAATCTCACACCTGAATTTTGCATGTCTGTGAGCGACGACAGGGCATCTTACCACCTGCTTGGTTTATCTTGCGATAGTTCATACAGGTTTTAAACGTTTGTTTGAGAGAATTCTCATGGGACGTGCATGGCGACGGTGTTAAGTGTTGGCTAAATTATTTCTATCTAGGTCATTAATCACCAACTAGGTATGGCAGGCATTTTGATGATTCATGGCTTATAATACCATATTACTTCCTGTGCATATATCTAATATGTAAATACTGTGCCCTGGCAGTCAAAGCTACCTGCGTCAGGAGTCGTATTTTATCCAGCTACTCCTTTGTGGGACAGACCAACGATTAAACTGTCAACAGCACTTCTGGTGACGTATTGTTTACAGCACGTTCAATGTAAACATTGAAAAGTTCTACCACACATGAGGCAGTCAGACAGCATATATGTCTCCAACAGCCCTTTTCTTATACGTCAAAGACACTTCATATTGTGTCAAAAACTGCAAGATAAAAGCTACGGCTGTGACGTTGAAATATGTTATATGTAATATTTCTGGTGGGATTTTGTGTTCGATACTTTATTCCTGTAACTTCTACTTGAGCGTCTTCCTTATCAACAAAATGCCGTATCCCCAAACATGAGTTAACTAATCGAAAAAAAATTGTAACTCTACTGAGAACATTTCACGTTTATTCGCGCAATAATCTTGTTATACAGCACTTTCTTTCTTAGTCGTTACTAAGCAGTGGGTACATGGGGCATTACATTGTGAATATATATACATAGCTCGTTCAGATGACGGTCTAGACCAGAATGCCAGACGATGCCTAGGTCAAAGTCATGAAGCCGCTTTCAGAGTTCACTTACAGTTTCGTCTGAGTGTGCCAGAAAAGTGCTAGGAGAACGGCATCAACGTATGTATATTTTCCATACAAATCATGAAATTATGAAGGGAACCATCGATAGTGGTGATACGGCTGATACATCTGTTAATATTAGACTTCTGTAGATGAGTATACACCGAGTCTGTAGTTGGTAAAATTGCTGGGAACAATATAATTCTGTATCAGCAATCAGCAAATATTTTACATGGCAAATACGAACACAATCAATCACCGTTGATAGGAAACAAGAGACGCCATTATGACCATCTAATCAGAAAATACCTAAAGGGCTATGCAATGATGGTATCAAATTCCTCGAAATAAGCGATATGTGCTACGTGGAAACATGTGAAGGAAGAACTTACACCGACTCATTCCGAACGTGTCCAGCCAAGAGAGAGAAAGTGTTTGAAGGATGCTTGAGGCTGTCTTCTTTTGGCTGTGTCTGTGTTTTGTAGCTCTTCTACCAACAGCTGAGAGGGGTCCGCATCGTCCCCATCAACCATGTAGGTGATTTTGGTTTTCACTGCTCATTTTAAAACGATATAGATAGGACGTTTGTTAAGATCTTGCGACAGCATTTCAGAACCTTGGGGAGTGCCTTTCTAGGCAAAATCGTTTCTCGAATTTGAAACAGTGATATTCGCCGTGGTATGTATTACGTTGTTTTAACGCCCGATGAACCAGCTGTAAGAGCAGCAGCGGCTCTAACCCTACAGTCAAGTGTTCAAGCTTATGAAAAAACGTTTATTGCTAATGTCGATTTTGTCTTAGAAAACTAAGCTCGATACATGTACATCGACGTAGGTTGTCAACAAAGGTATTCTTAGTGACACGTTTGCTACAGTGCAGAGAGAATAAGTAGACTTGACCTTGTAAAATCTGTTGGTACTACATTTGTACCATTTTAATTCCGTATCTATCTATCTATCTATTTATTAATAATATTTGCTCTACAGTCTTATACATTCAACGTTTGATACCATGCCATTCTTTTAGATTGAATGTTTCTTGCATCACCAAAGATGTAATCTAATTGTCGTAAACCTCTACGAGACTGTAAAGTGCTGACTTCAGGATCCATCTGAGACAACATCAACATGACAGCAGCGTTGTCAACTCCAAGCCACTTTTTACAGTTGCCTAAACACTGTCTCTTACAGGGTGGCAGTCCCTTCAGAATCCCTGTGCAGGACACAATGGCTTCAAACCATTAAATATATTGTGTTCTGGTGTTCCTGACTTCAACCCCTTTCAACTTCTTCCTGGTGAGTTCCCAGATTTTCTTGGCCACAACATTGCGTTCTTCAATTGCCTGTCCTTCATATTGTGATGTCTCAGAAATGAACAGGACAAAATGAAACGTAATCGTCCCGAGCTCATAGCATTATGTGATGAACATAAATTAAATGAAGAGACCATCCTGTTCAAGAATTCAGAGCGGCTCCTATTGTGTGAGAAAAGTGATCAACCCCTAAGGATTATTACGAATCCAAATAGAATCGTGTAAGCAGAGAATAGATTTTCTCGGAGGGCAGCATTTGTGATGATGGCCAATAAAGCAAGACCTTATTGACTAACGTATTAGTTATATCACGGTAGACTACTGCACAACATTACTTCCTGTAAGTGATCATCAACATGCTTCTAAACTGTCAGTCCTGTAAGTAGATGATATATCTATACCGGATGTCTACTAACACCATATCATGTTCGAACTTACATCTCTTCGCACATACCGGTGAAAGAACCCAAGAAGGTTTAATCTTGATTAGACCTCATTGAAATAAACATAATGGATTGAAAGAACAAAGTGAAATTAAAGAAGGGATGTAGCCTCTAAGGGATGTAGGGATGCTAACTTCGACATACTCTCCATGAATAATGAATGGCTATGAAAGTCGAAGTAGGGTAAACTTGGTAACTGACAGTGTATTAAAACGACTGAAATGTCTAGGGCAATTCTTGTAGCTTTCGCACCAGAATAGATGTATATGGAAATAGAATTTCAAAACGAAGAATGCATGACGAAAAACACTCCATCAAGCATACGACGTTTGCTGTGCCTAGCTGATGTGCTGTCAATCACTTGCCCTGACATAAACTACCTGAAAACAACTGCTAATGCGTCTTTTGTGCAATGAATGGTTGGTTTGGTAAAATGCACTCATTAAACTTCATTGATACCCGTAAAAACATGACATCAGAAAATAAACGTGTTTGTATTACCAAAACGTTTCTCTTGCCTAAGAACACTACAGTTGATAAATGCGCCCTTTGTCAAGCTTTATTTGCTATATCGATGTTATTCGAGCAACGGGCTTTTAGAAGCTCTGATTAAATTGTGTCCAAACAAATGTTCAGGTTGCCAAATGTTTGTCATGAACTTTGTGTTCATACTTAATCGTGCTTGAAATTCTAAGCTGGGCTCTATAATTTTTTGCCTTTGTTGCAATAATTATGTGCACTAACATCCGCATCAAGTACCATTAGTGCAGATATCTGATATCTCCCTACATCATTGAATCAGCTATCTGCAAATGCAGCTGACGCATTCACATAGCCACTTTTACACACTTAAAAATATGCCACTTAGCAACGGGCCAAACATCTTCATTTTGGGACAGCAAGATCAACAAAAATAAACTCTGGATTTATTCCCCGTGGGTGCAAATATAGTCAGGTTGTACGACGACTGTCGATCAAGTAGCGGCTTCAAAATGTCAGACGTTTTGACCATTTCAGTGCTTGTGCTGTACCTCCTGTCTACTGCTAAATTTGCTATTTCGCAGATCGATACTTCTGGTAAGTTATCTAGTAGAACTACAGATGTAACATTAGATCTTAAGTGTAAGATATTTCTCAATCCTTGACCGATAAGTGTCTTCGCAATGGGAACGAAGAGCCGGTTGCATGTTTCAAAAGCATGAAATGAATTGTTTTTCCTTATGAAATTAAGATTGGCACGGGGCAACTAATCTTTGACGGCAGATTCAATACCGTGAACGGCAATCAAACATTATAATTACTTTTAATATTTTCAAGTGGTCATCTTCTTAGAGGAATGTTTACCGACTTTACGTAGTTTGACAGTGTTCATCACATAACTGTCTTTGTCCTTTAGACGGTTCACCAGGTTCTTCTGCGACTACAAGCGTTCGTCCCGGGCAGACGACTGCAGGAGTCCCCTCGGCCATCACACCAGCAACTGGAAGCAATTCCAACGAGTCTTTCGCCTCTTCATCGGGTGGCGGGTCACAGTCATCCAGCGGAGGATCGGCATCCTCAAGCGGTTCATCGTCGTCTGGAAGCGGTTCATCAGACAGTTCGTCTGGAGGGTCTTCAGCGGACAATGGACAATCATCGACACCAGGAGTGCAACCTACTGCCGGATCCTCATCATCCGCACAACCCCGCGATGGAAACCTTGGGTCGTCTACACCTCCGAATGCACAAACGTCAACGCCAAGTAATGGAGGCCCTGTCCCGTTAGACGGTTTGCCTTTGCCAGTACAGTTCGGTGAAGCCGACCCCGAGGCAGGCCCATGCCCAGAGCAGGAGTCCCAGTTCGGGTTCCCATGGCCGGAGACTCCTCCGGGGGACGCGCTGTACGTCGACTGTCCAGAGGGATACGACGGTATTTCAGATCATAGTAAAGTCACAGTTTAAACGTCCTGCAATTCACGTATGAAATGCTGTTGAACACGGGTTTTTAATCCTACATGAACATTTATTTGAAAGCTTTGACAAACCTTGTATGAAATTGTAAAGAAGTTGAAATTCCTATGATCTCTTGAGAGAAGTAGTTTTGATACTACCATAACATTGGTTGCAAACTTTCACCAAACCTTAGTCGAATCTGTGAATAGCTACCTACAGATATATGACACACGAGTCCTATTTAATATTTTTTCATATGTACATAAGGCCAAATTGGACGGTACTGTGACCCGTCTGGCAGCTGGTCTCACGTGGTGGACAACTGCGTGTCAGAAGAGTTGAAGCAAGTCGACAACTTGGTGAGCCCCTGTTTGCAAGATTGTTGATAGAAACAATTTCCATATGAACAAAGTGATAGCCAAAACTCGTACTAGAAACTTAACTACATGTGTGATACATTTTGTATAGTCTTTGATTTTTCTCCAGAAAGTACACAAGAAACAAATTGTAAATGTATAAACGTGGTCAAACAAAACAAAAGAATTAAGACAAAAACAACACCTGTTACAACAAAAGGTATAATGTTTGTTTTCTGTTAATTACAGATAGCCGACGGACCACAAGGTATTGGACCAGCTCTTGATGTCGTCGGTCGTCTGAAGAACAGCCTGACTCCAGACGGGATTCTGTACGGCGGTGAACTGAAGGCAGCGCGGAGCGCAGTGCGGAGGCTGTGCGACTGGGACCCGTTAAGCTTTCAGGACACAGGAGAAGAGGACGCTGCGGACTTTGTTTGGGTAAATATTCGATTATCTAGTTGTGCGATTAACAAACCAATAGCGGTGTCCATATTCTAGACAGAACGTACTCCTAAGTTTTAGCAGCGCAGCTATTATCAATATATACCTGGTGTGTTACGCATGATGGCGGTTATACCGGCCCAATCAATAAAAATACAGATATACCTTTAGGAACATTTTGAAGCATATTGCCCTGTGATGTGTAAATCGAAAGTTGGAAAATTGTATGGTAAAACAATTCTTTTGCAATAATTGAATATGGGCAAAAATAATTCGTTATTGTGTTGATCGCATCTCTTTTGTGCTCATTCACAACATAAATCTATCGTGAATACAAGATATTTAATCGACGAATTGTGTGGAAAGAAATGATGCCACCATACGCTGATACTGTCGTTTTCTCGTATCGGATTGAAAATGACCCAGTTCATGTTTAATCAAGGTGAAACCTCATTGGTTTTACAAAGTCGCCAATAACCAATGAAAACGTCTAGACAAACTTCATTTCACCATATGGTCTTGTAATCAAACGCCGCTACATGATGCAGACACCACCTGCCTTTGTTTGGTAAGGGTGACAGTGTATTTATATGGCTAAAATGATTGTTTGGATACGCAAAGCGTACGCAATGGAGAACGTCCTAACTTTCTGTTCTCGCTTGTGTTTAGTCTTGCTGAACTATGTATATTTTATGGTAGACAAGCCCATGTAAATAGATGAATAGTTTCAGTGACCCCTACGTTCACACGCAGTAATGTACACATACAGTTTTACATTTCTTAAAAAATTTGGTTTTGTTTCTGTTGAAAAGTAAGATATAGTGGACACAGACCACTCAATATGCTCAATGTCGCCTTATAGTTTAAAACAAACACTGCACTAAGTCCAGCAAAGATTCGAATACTACAGGTCTGGAAAAAGTGTTCTGATGTATTTCTTACATCTTAAGTTATTTTCTGGGGAGGGTGCACTTATCGCTCCCTCTGTTTGGAAACTTTATCAACGTATGCCTACTTTGTCGCTCACGTTGTTGTCCTTACCTTTGCTGGTACATGGTGATGTTTTATCCAGTTGTTCATCGGGGCCGTTAGTAGACTGCTGCAGAAGAACAACAAGGAGGTCTGGGACAACATCCGCAATGCTGACCAGGTAAACATACAACGTAACGTCCATAGAAAAGAAACGTTTATCACAAAGTCCCTTTTGTGTAACTATGTACAGAAGTAATCTGTTAGAAACAAAGGCGAGACGTTAAGACATCTACGGGACGCAGAACCGAGATATAATGCTGCTGGCTGCTGCAGTTAGAGGTATTTGAAATATGGGAATAGTAATGTACGTTTATGTCAAAAATTACAAACGAATTGAGTAACGACTTGCACCGCGAACCTTTTTGAAGAACATGCCTGCTTTTATTGTCATTTTATAATATCCCAAGAAACCTACAAAATCTATCTTAGTGGATGTTAAGTTCTCATATTTGATTTGAATCTTCATTAAATCATTGAATTCATTGAATCTTGACTAGACCTTCACTTTATGTGTGAAAAATAAGTTACTGATGACTTTATGCAAGCATACGGTAACATATGCCATTTCTATCGATAGGTGAATGTCACTTTGACACCCTTGTCAGCACAAACTGATGACGACGATGATGATGATGAAGATGACGTCACAAACTTGGATCCGGTTATCGACCTCATTCTGCTGACGGAAGAATTTGGCGGGAAAGTCGCCAGGTTTCTCAACTCATCAACAATGGAACTCTTCGAGACAAACGAAACTAGTATCGGTATGGTATTTGTACAATTGGTAGATTTTACATAGTAAAAAAGAATAATAATAAAAAAATACTAAAAATCAAATCCCTTGAATCTTCGGGTTGACATGCATATTCAGTTTGCTGTGCGTCTACAACTGGTAACGTCATCAGATATTTAGAGATCTTCGACGTACAAGGTATTATCAGACTCGTTGTGTTTGCCTGTGTACATAGAATTTACAACGGCGATCATAGAATAGAAACAAAGCACGCGTACCGGCGTGTACTTCAGTTCTTTTATCCGAACTGTTTCTTCTTCTCAGATTTCCAAGCTAAAAAGGTGGACATCCCGAACTTTGCTGGATTCTACTACCCACCATCAGCCGATGGAGGGAGTTTCATAAGCTGTTCCGAAGCCTCCACAAACGATACAGCATCTTTCCATCTGCCCCGCTCAGCACTGGAGAGCGGTACGTGATATATATGGATGTAACCTTTATACCCGTAAGAAAAAGTGAATGCATTATCTTATAAATTTCTTCCTTTAGGCAATAGATTAACTCTTCGATGACTCTTTACTACTCATTTTGTATGTTCTTTTTAACTGCTCATAGCCATTCGTAGACGAGAGAAAGAAAGGTAAGTACCAATAGGTGTTTGCTTTTACAAGGGAACTTATACTTATAGTACAGCGAGCTGCTCGCGCGATAGAATCATACACCCCTTGAATGCTAAATAGACATTTGCAAACTAAGACAGACTTTGGGTCGCTCTTGTGACATCCCAAATATACCCTTCTAGGTTACGGCCAACTTGCAGAGGTAGTGAACATTGTATTCCGTGATGCTCCCTTTCTACTGGAAGGAGAAAACCAAACAAGGTATTATCTAGCATTTGTTTCTATTCACATATGTCTGTATGATACGTTAACTGTTATTATATGCATGCGCATGTGATAACGCACTGGTAAGGTACAAAAGTGGATCGGGTATTATTTATGCACCAAGATTACTTCGTATATTGTAAAACTGGCAGCAAGCAACACTTAACGACCAACTGATAGCAGTTAACTATAGACTATGCATGCTGGTATACTCTTATCAGTTATATTGCTGAAAAGAGTACATGTGAAGCAAACAATTATGTCGTGGTAACTGACACGACTACTACATGTACAATGTTGTAATTCATGTCACTCCTGCATGCAAAACTTTTTGTTAAGTCACGGAAGTAAATGAGGTAATTATATTACTGATATTCAAAACTTTGCTGTTCCAGTGTTTTCAGTAACGGTACGGTGCGGAGCGTGGTGCTATCCTCGACGGTGTATCCGGAAATTGAGAAGAGTTTCTCGGAACCAGTTAAGATTAAGTTCATACACGATGAGGTAATGAAACATCCATTGTTGTGATTGAATGTTGTACTAAGTTGGAGATGCAAACATCTTATATTATGTGCCGCTGCTCTGAATAAAGACCTGATACAAAACATGCTTCTTCATATTCCCAACATTAAATATAGTGCGATATGGTCTATAATCATGAGCCGTAAAATCGTAACCTTTGTGGTTCCTACACATTGATATAGATACTTGAGGAGACACAAGGCCGACAATGCGCGTTCGTCAACAATGGCGGCAAATCGAGAGACGGGTAAGGCATCAATTTCTTTTGATAACAAGTAATCTTATCCAAAATTTTATGCGACTCGTCAAACAAAGACACTTTCTTCAGATATTCGATTGTCTAAGCTATATGTTTTTATAGATTTGTTTGTAGATTTGACGTCAAAGCCAAGCAGCAGTACCCGGATGTTGATAATAAAATGGTGCCGACCAATGAGTCGCGGGAGCGCGAAGTTTAAAGTGATTAGTTGTACCAAACAGACGGAATATTGCTGTGACAGTCCACTCATGGGTATACTCTGCATACTACTAGAGCAGACGATCGTAATTACTGCTCCCATTGACTTGCCTTGTAAAGATA
>LZCU01182198.1:0-10716 GCA_001663935.1 Asymmetron lucayanum | reverse complement strand
ATTGTCCAGGTGAAATGAATGACAAACATTACATTCGGTAGTAACGCTGAACTACATGACTTATAACTTTATACATGCATATCAAATGTATAATCTGGACCACAACTAGTCTGTTCATCAATCCCCTGTTATAGAAAAAATTATGTGGTTATGTTTTGAGTTGCTTAATACAAAGACTAGCAACCACTTCTATTCACTGAGCTAGAAAGTGGAAAGAAACCTGGCGATGTGAGGAGATGGAGGTAATGTGAACCCCTGTCTCTGACATGATTCTTGATGGAGGTTTCAGTGATTTAGGGATTCTGGTGGAGTGAATTTATTACGTTTGGATGCAAATGCTGGCCTTCTAATTATTATTTTTTTGTCGTCACTCTAGTGTTCTTATATCTTACTTAATCTAAAGAAAGGTATCTATATACATATTATATGTTTTGATTAAGTTGGACCTTCAGAGTTCACTACATTTTGGAGTGACACATAACATAAGACCGTTTCTTGTTACTTTAGGGTTCGGTGACTGTTCAAGACTCGGTTGCCAAAGTAACTCCATCTGTGAACTGCAGCTCAGTGGACAATACGGGTGCACATGTAGACCTGGGTGGACGGGTGACGACTGCGGCACAGGTAAAGTCATTCAACGACTAAAATACATACAATCTATCATTATATTACCACAAAACGGGTACAGCACTCTGATATATTATGCACTTGTAGATATATTTGTTGATTGATATTGATAAAGTGCAGTATGACATTCTGCACAGTTGTCTTTAACGCAACTTATTAGCTCAAATTAACACACCAGTGCTAGTTCTGTTCAGTACTGTCGTTCATTCCTCCCGCCGACTGTATTGAACTTGCAGATCATTCTTGATATTACCGTTATCATTTATTGCATTATTCAATACGTGTCTTGTACATTCTTAGTATTCAAGTTAGGTCTACTGTGATTGTGAAGTGGGCGTTTCATTGAAAAGTGTCATTGTATGATGTGTGCCGTAATGACATAATATATGTTGAAATGTCCCTACTAAGCGTCCCGTCTTGTACTGCAATACATGCCGCCGTCAACATTTGGTCATTATCATAAGAATTTTTATGACCATCGGCATCATTACTATTATTGTTATAGTTACCTGAAGCTTCCTAGTCCAAACGCTAACATTTAGAAAATGGATATTGCTTTCAGTCATTCCCAACACCTGTAATTTCGATGGCAACTTGTGTCAGTACACGCAAGGCAGATTGGACGACTTTGACTGGACACGTCGTTCTGGTGCAACTCCTTTAACCGACACCGGTCCATCCAGTGATCACACCACTGACAGCTCGGGTTTGTACAAAGTTCAATGATTTGCTAGTTATTTACAAATTAAGTGTCCAACTTTGATGTGTAAATGGTAAGTAAGACAAGAAAAAGACAGTCACACGACTGCGATTTGAACCCAATGATAGCATTAAGAAGTACACGAGCTGGAAAATGACAGTCTAAATCATCTTTCACAAATCATACTGAGCCGCATAATTTTCATTTGACCTGTGGATTAGACTAACCAATAATCTTGCGGGTAATAAAAAAACACATGGCGAGCAAAGTTCACTCCTATCTCTCCATCTGTTCAAACATTAGAAAATCTAAAGATAACTAAGTACAGATTAGATTTTCCAAACACTCCGTGTGGAAGTGAACCTTTCCCGCTATCTAATTCTGAAATTAAGGATAAAATATTCCAATATATCTTCCTACTACTATTCAGAAATCTCCCTCGCACATCCCCACCCCCACCCCCAACTGCCCAACTGATCGTACTGCCCTTTATGAACTCATGACAGCTTTGGTCAAAACGTCAAGTAAAGATAGGCAATCATGGAGACATCAGTTTATTTTGCTTTCAGTATAAGGGTGTGCAATACGGCAAAAGCTCCTCTTTCAGGAAGTAATGGTCTCATTAGTATTCAAAAACATTGAACAAATTCCAGACGCCTTTACAGGGCCATAACTGTCAAATATGGACCAGAATAACTAAGCTGTTACCGATTGCATGTTGAAACACAATTCCTACATAAACATTTTGTGTACAATTACAAGCGACATATATTCCTCTCCAGGGTACTACATGTACATTCACACAGGTTATTATAACCGACAAACTGGAGACATCGCCCGTCTCCTATCCCCGCTCTACGCCGTGTATCCTGATGGACAGTGTCTGATGTTCTGGGTGCACATGTATGGAGCTGACACAGGTCAGTTTCAAAAGTTCTGTTGACACGCACGACATGTCCTTTTGAACACATTTAGAATCAAAGCCAGGTAAGCGATATGACGTGTTTGGTGGAGTCCAGTCATTTTTATTATAGACAAAAATAATGTCCCCAGCACTGTTAACTGGACGCCAATCTTAGAACAGGGAACTTCAATATTTGCGTTAAAAGTACCATCACTTGACCCAGAACCTACCTGTGACACAAGCGTTCCGCGATTTTGCCTTTAATTTCGAAAAGTATCTGCCATATCTATGAGACCCTGCTCTGTAGAATTGCATTTGTCTTTGTGTTTAGGTGCGTTAACTGTATCTGTAAAGTCTGGAAGCATTTCGACCGACATCTGGACCAGATCTCGTAACCAAGGTAACTACTGGTTCCAAGCTGCTGTCAACATCACAACAGCTTCTAGTTACCAGGTCATCTTTGAAGCGGTCAGAGGAAATGGGAACCGGGGTGACATTGCTATAGATGACATCAGCATCATACAGGGTAGCTGTCCGGGTAAGTAATGTCCTTTTCGTCCTGACAGCTGGATGTCAGACTGTCATAGACTGTAATTATGATTAATCGGACGAAAACCCTTTCCACAGACGTAGATAATATTATATAAGATTAACAGTAGCAAGGCTGCTCACCTATTAACTGCTGTCTCCGCTACTGTTAATCTTATATATATATATCTACGTCTGTATGACTCTGCATCTAGTCTCCTCCCAGTCCATTATCATGTAGTTGTTTCTTGCACTGTGGAAGGTAACTGCTGCTTTATGTTGTTTTCTTTCTAAACTTCAATCTTTGTACATCTTACACTTGTAAGTACATCGTCCGACACTGACCTTTTGCGCCTCCTTTTTGTGTTTTTCTAGTCTAGTCGCCTCCACTATCTATAATTTGCTGCTCTGCTCCTACATCTGTTTTCGACTGCTCCATGTTTGTGTTTGGTGTACGTATATGTACCAGTGGGCTTCTGAGAGTGATTCTTGCTTTAGCTGCCGTGGCTAGATGTCATAATCCAGAACATTCTTTCTGTGGGCTCTGTGACAGCTTTTGCATATGGCATGATGACCATACCTGAACTAGAAGTTTTACATCTGTCTTTATATGTGAATGAGTAAATAGACTAAGGATATCTTATCAGATAGCTAGATGGATAGATGAATGGTGAATGAATGGATGGATGGATGGATAGGACGAGAGGAAGATAATGGATAGGAAGTGGGGGTCGTCATTTGTTATTCATCTTGTTCTTTGCTGTGTTTACGGTGCAGATATAAATGAATGTGCCGGGAGAGGAGGAAGAGGGCCGTGTGACCACAACTGTACCAACACTATCGGCAGTTTCATTTGTTCCTGTACAGCTGGGTATAGTCTTAACCAGGACGGCGTCACGTGTGATGGTGGGTTTTAATATTGTTATTGGAAAGAATTATGACTTCATTGGGAAGTTTAAAGCCTTGATTCAATTTCCATTGATCAGTCACACATAATATTACTTCAATCATTTTAAGAGTTATATCACGGACACAGGAAAGTGTGTTAACAGGCAAGACCTAACAAGTTACAGCGTTTCTGCTAAGCGGCCACGTATCTCGGCAGGACTCTTCAGGTGCTGCATTGTAGATGTCAGTGCTTTGGTATGCCGTAGAAATCAAAGTTGAAAGGGAGCATTATATATCAAGTCAATTTGTTTAAACCCTCACCGTAACTTACAGCCGAGGAAATCAAATCAAATAAAATAAAAAAAATTAGATTTTGGGAATCAACGGGCACATTTTAAATTGGACTATGAACAATGTACCATTACTGCCAACCCTAAAATACCAAAGGTCACACTGTATATTCATTCGCTATCATGTTTAAATCAGAAACGTTAAATGAAAGAAAGGGTTTCACAATAGCTGTAGTTCTGAGGGTCTGAATTATTTGCTTACCAGGCATCAATTTGTCAAATGGTGGAAGTAACGCCAAATTTGGAAGATGATGTACTCTTGTACATGGTCATGTTACTCTGCGATTGCCCCGTTAGGTTTTAAGTTTTTGCATTTTATTTATCTGTCAAAAGCGTCATTTGAATGATGTCTAGACGTCTGTCACGTAAAATGAAAACGTCATGTATTTTTCAGACATTGACTATTGTTTGCCAAGCCCATGTGTAATCGAGGCCAATTGTACTGACGCTCCAGCCCCACGAGCAGGGGCATCCTGTACCTGCATGGTTGGGTATGAGGGAGATGGACTTAAAAATGGAACCGGTTGTAAAGGTAACTTTTAAATAGATATATCTATTTGGTTTAATGCAAATCGTTTTAATGCAAGTCATAAAACTTGCACTATGCAGCAGTACCTATGTCGCCCACTTTATTACAGACAAATGTAAAGATACCAACTGACCAACAATCACACAATAGGATTTTTTCAATATTTTGAGAATGCCCGTGCCTCTCCTATTTTGAGAATATTGCCGCATTACCAGGTTAATGTGAAATCCAATCACGAATAATCATTGAAAACACTTCATTTCCAGACCTTCATGGCTGCTCACCCAACCCATGTGCGGCCAACGCCCATTGTTATGACGTCCCAGCTCCAGATCATGGAGCCAGGTGTCAGTGTATGGATGGATTTGAGGGCGATGGCCACCAAAGAGGAGCTGGGTGTACAGGTAAGATATTGGTTCGGAATATCTTTATCTTCACAGAACTACAACACTGTTAGTCAACCAGAGAGCACTAGACTTTGTTTCACTGTGCCGATGAAATGTGTTTGCTACAACCCTTACCTTCTAAAGCGCATGGGGTCTTGAAAATCTACCCAACGCCATAATTATCCAGTTATTACACAGGCAGCCATCAATAGCGCTGACGACTGACAAGCTATTATAGTGATATCATAGTCATCCTGTGAAAGATCTGCAATGTTTTCTTCTCTCAAGTAGAAACAAATTAATAAATACATACATACGTTTTTCTTTTGCATTGAACAAGGCGATTTGATATTTGTTGTCAATGATGGCAGCTTCAGCTTGACATTATGCATGGATCACGTCGTTAAAATCTATTTGCACGTAATAGTATGTCATTCTAGCTCTAGTAACCAAAGTATATGATTCGTGATTACTCATGAATGGCCAATGTTGTTTGCTTTTCGTTCTTAATAGATATTGATGAATGCGCCGCAAACAGGGGCAGAGGACCCTGTAATCAAACATGTACCAACACAATGGGCAGCTTTATCTGCAGCTGTGGCCATGGTTATTCTCTCAACTCAGACGGACAGACCTGTGATGGTAGGTGCCGTTTTACCTATCTAATGTCGCATCCTCTTGTGAACATGGCTGTTAACCGCTATATTACCATTATGATTATTCTCAATTGTCACGGTTGGCAAGTACTACGGATCATCCACGGAATGTATATCAAGCAGACTTCAAGCAAACGTCATGAGAACGGAAACCACCTCTGTCTTTACTTAACATTGACATACAATACAACAATTACAAAATTTAGGATTGCTTGTTACAGCTAAATCTATATCTATCTAATGTATCTATCATTTTATGTAACTATGTATCAGTATATGCACAGGTTGATCTACAGGTGAATCGATAGGCTTATAGATTGATTGATTGATTAATTTTTGTATTATTTTGACTAAATGTCCAGTACACCAACAACATTGTCTTACCTTAAACATTGTAGACATCGACGGCTGTTCGCCCAGCCCATGCGTTGCTCTTGCCGTTTGTGAAGACGCCCCAGCCCCTGGTTTGGACGCAGCCTGTCGTTGTAATGCTGGGTTTGTGGGTAATGGACGCCAGGATGGAGCTGGCTGTATAGGTAAAGCATCTCGTTCCCTCGCCATACGTCCCAATATTCAAAAGACAGATATATGCATGCCCGTTTCATTGGCAGCGATAATACGGAGGGGGGGGGGGGTGAATGTCACATTTACAATATGTATTACTCGAACAGAAAATATTCAACACTTCTTCCGCTTTTAGAAGGTATGAAGAAAAAATTATTTTGAATCCGACCATTGGTAAAGACTTACCAGAAACAAACATGGCAGCTTTGGCATAAAACGACGTGACAGCGGTGCAAGATGGACCAGGGTGAATATTCAGATGACGATAATACAGTCACCATCCTCTGACCCGTTCATTTGTTATTCCATTTTGCCTCTTTAGCATTCCACTTTCCATCTTGCCGCGAACCCAAGTTGTATTTTTGTACGTACCATGAGAAACTGTTGCCATAGGTTAAAGATGACCTGGCAGCCATAGATAATATCAAAGGATTCGAAGGGATATTGCTGTCAGGTAACAATGTAGTTCTCGTTACAAAACAGAATACATGTGCCTCGTTTCTGATATATCCTCATAAATAAACATAAAAATTTAGTGCATCAAAACAAAATACTACAGTGAACAATATAGTAAATAGTTGCATTCATAAGTATGCCATTTATTCTTTTTAGACCCAAAGGGCTGCTCTCCGAATCTGTGTGTCACCCAGGCCAGTTGCTATAACGTCACAGCCCCGATTGTGGGAGGTACATGTATGTGTACGGCTGGGTATGAAGGTGATGGATTCCAAGAAGGTACTGGATGTACAGGTAAGGCAATACAGGTCGTATAAGAAGCTATGTAAATAATTCCAAAGTGTCTTCCGACACCTAGTGTCAAAGAAGAGGACTTTTGCTCCGTATTGTAAAGAAGAACACCAGAGGGGACACCTTTGCCAATATTCTGCACAACCAAATTCTTAGCAAAACGTTATAAAATGGCAAAAGCATTGAACATGCTTAGCAGATGTCGTGGTTAAAATTTACAAACAATGGTGATATCAATACCGTACTTTTATATATAACTACCAACGTGAAATCAAATAAAAACATCATACCTATTCTTCAGAAATCGACGGTTGTTCGCCGAACCCATGTGTTAACCAGTCCAGTTGTGAAGACCTCCCCGCCCCAGCAGTAGGGGCCAATTGTACCTGTACGGCTGGGTATGAGGGAGATGGGCATAAAAATGGAACTGGGTGTAAAGGTTCGTGAATAAATTATGTTTTAGTTTCAGTTACACAATAAATCGGTTGCAAAATTATACATAAAAATGGGCTGGTAGATTGGGCATGCCCAGACGTCTGTGCGTTAGATTACTAAGCATTTTTGTCAGGGATCAGTAACAATGGGAGCCTTGTTGGCATTCATCTTCTGTACTTTGACTGACTGTATTTTGACCAGTCGCCGTTTTCTGTCAAGTGAAATGTCTATGTCGTTTTCTGTCAAGTGAAATCTCTATGTTCTCGGTCATTTTCAGACATCGATGGTTGTTCCCCAAATCCATGTTCTGCTCAGGAACGTTGTGAAGACATTCCAGCCCCAGGCATAGGAGCTACTTGTACCTCTGTGGGCAGTGGAAGCCCACCCACAACTGACATGACAACTATAGGTGAACTGTAGCCTCAAAGCATTTACATTCTCACAGAACGACTGAATTGCTAAATGCGACGAACTCAGCCAGCCGTCTCCAAGCTATCGTTCCGAAAAACCACATGTCAGCTCGATCAATATTGGTCCTCTCTGTCCTGGGCCAGCATATTTTCTTGTTATGTTAATGACCAAAAATGTCCGTATCATTCACGCCTCCATCTTACACAGTTTATCCATTTATCAGGGAGGCAAGCGAATATTTTGGTCTTGCCCAGTCATGTTTATCACGTTCCTTGTATCCAGACCTTTGTATTCAAGTGACTCCTCCTAATTTTAAGACCAGCTCTGAATCTTCACTAGTCCGCATACTGTATAAACTTCAAAAGAAGCATTGTCGTTCGAATACATGACGGCATATATCACATGCATATTCCACATATTTTTGTCAAGATTTCAAATATTTTAATTTTTAAGGGATAACTAAACTAATTGAATATAAGATAGAACTTTCACCCACTATGTCACCTATCACACAACTGCCAATGAGCAAAGAAATATGCTGTTGTCAGGCATCTATCTGTTCTTTATGTTTGACAATGCGGAAGCATACTGAGTACCACCATTTTTTCAGCTATTTTTCAAACTGGAACCTCTACGGTACCAGAGTCTAAGGAACCACAAGGTGCAGCCAAGTCAGCCGTTCAACTTCCAGTTCCAGGTGAGTACGTACGTCTGAAAGGCATGGCAAAGAATTGTAACAGCTTTTCGGTTGTAGATATAGATGACAAATTAAATGTTTGGGTGTTAACTTTATGATTGGATATATAACCAGAACCAATGAAGGAAGAAATCAGAAGTCAAGGCTTCCATTCAATGTCTCGTCTGTAATGAGACTTCGTCAAACATTGAGGCGAAAAAGCAAATGTAAATGTTATTCCACTTATCATTAGTATTTACTACATCTACCATTAAACCAAAGAAAACACTATGTTAGCATTTTTAAGGACATGCAGTAAAACGTGGAAGTGGACCTTACATAGGATGTAATTGAAAATATCCGATTCGGCTGACGTGTATTGACTTGTGTGATTTGCCTATTTTCAGTACTGGCCGGACTAGGTGCTGTTATGGCTGTGTTGCTGATAGCAGTTTTTGCCCTGTTGGCTGCTGTTGTTATCTTCAAAAGAAGGTGAGTGATCATTATCTCTTTATTACAGGTTTCAAAAAGTGCATTATTCATACCAGCTCATGATAATGATACTGATAATACAATATCGAATAAAGATGCCCTGATTTACTGACGTACTGCAAGAAAACTCACATGAATGACACTTGATTAAAAGTATTTATGTCTTGTTATAGGGCATGCCTGCATCACATGGCAGAATGCAATACAAAGTATCCCGTCAAATTCAAGCAAACGAACAAGATATTCAAGTGTTAAAATTCTCTTTTCAACTTTAATGGTAAAACGAGACAAAAAGCACATACTTATAACGAATACCAACTACTTATTCCCTGTCGGTAGGAATGGCAAACAGCCAAGTGCCCAGAACAGAAAAGCTGAAGAAGATAACCATTACACAGGACTTAGAAGACCAGAAGATGATAACCATTACACAGGACTTAGAAGATCAAGACGCATATCGCGTGACAACAAAGGGTATGAGGACGATAAGGTCAATCGTCATCAGCCAATGACGAGTGTAAGTGATGCTAATGTATATGAGATGACTGATGATGCTAATGAGTACGAGATGACTGATGTCGGAGTGAAGGGTGCCGATGAGGAGGGAGAGTACCAGACCATAGACTCTTGCAATAAGATGAATGGCAATGACTATCGAAAAGTTGGCCGCAAGGCTGACAAGAAACGCCCATAGAATGATATGTTGTAAAACACGAACGTAACCAGAGACTTGAAAACAATTGACTGTAAAGCTTTAATACTGTACCGATGATCTACATCATTTGTTGTAGCCTGACATACTGTGAAATACGGTCAAGGAATCGAACCTAAACGACCTAATTAGTTTAATTAAGATATCTGTTGTGAAGGGGTTAAACATATTGAAGGTAAGCTACTTAATACTTAATCTACCTAAGCTCAGCATACCCGACATCCGACCTCTTTTTAATGAAGAGTGAAGCGTTGACCTGGCAGTTTAATAAACTAGTTTGTACAAATGTGTGATAGACATCATTCGCAGTGATAGATAATGTAAGCAGTGTGTTCATCTTGTATGTGGTGTGGGATGTACGGTCACAAATGTTGACTATATTTTTGTGCATATTCTTTATTTGTTTTGTTTCAAAAGTCAAATACGTGATAGGAAGAACGAAGAAAGAGAAGAAATGAGACAACGAATGCGTGATTATCTTAGGTGTATTTAAAATCTTTCATTGTTACAAACTACGGGAGATATATGGTTCCTTTTAGCCCAATATACTGCTGTATTTTCAGTCGCCTAGGAGAAAATCTGGAATCTGCGTGTCACATTCATCTTAGATTAGAACCGTATTGTATTGTATTGTATTAGATGATGATGATGATGATGATGATGATGATTGTATCAATATAGTTAAAATCCTCCTAGGAACTTCTAGGAAGGATTAGCCGAGAAACGGGGTCATGAATGTCAAGAGAGATAGGAACAGTGATTCTGGGAAGTCAGAAGAGTCTGGAAGGCCTGGGCGGAGGCCAGTGGGATAACGCCGTGTCTACGTTGTTTTGTGTATTAGGTGGTCTAGTTGTGCCCAGACACTGGAAATTAAGTTGCAGGAGCCATGTGTCATCTTTGACGCCTGCGGATGATTGATTGATTGGTTGATTGATACGCTGCAGGCTTGTTTCTAGCGTAAATGTAATAGGGGATTTTTACAGTTTGATCATATTGTTTGATGACGCATCATCATGTCTTTACGGGAGTTTGTAATGTGTATTACGTATGTTATAATACGCACTGGTCACTTTAATTTTGGAATGTCACTTTCCGAATTTCGTGACAGCCA
>LZCU01181836.1:0-11155 GCA_001663935.1 Asymmetron lucayanum | reverse complement strand
CAGTTTTGCTCTGCTCGGACAACCGTTTCCGGCTGGTTGGCTAACTGCTATCGTACAGTCGTTAAGAAGTCCCGTCTCCAACACCCTTTTTGGTAGTACATTGTGATTCTATGATAACGCAGTCTGTGTCCTTACGGACTTTTGACGAGATTCTTTGGATCTCGAGGCTGTGTTTGCGTTTGGACGACTATTTCGGGTTTTATTGGACAGACGTTTGGAAAGGCAGTGGAAACCCGCTCAAATTCAGCCAAATTTGGATGGTGTTGGAAGGCAATGGCAACCGTCATTGGACTTGTTGCTAAACGTTCGTACTATAAAAGGATACTATCGGGGCGCTTACCTTGGTGTCTCCAAAAGCTAAAAATGTAGTGCGCAGACTGGCCACCAGGTTGGTTGCGAACGTCTTTTAAACTACCTTCTCTGCTGAACCACTTCTTCTGACCACACCTTCCTTGAAAACTGGCCCCAACACAAAACCGTCCATCCGTATCTTTTCATCTATGCCTCGGACCATTGTATCAATCCACTGTAGCTTTTGGTGGTAGAAATCTTCTACGTGTACAGCATACACGTGTTTTTCTCGTCATTGACATTGTGACTTTCAACGGAGGGATAGGTTTAAAAAATCGAATAAATACCCCAGTATTTTGAAAGGCAACAGCATGCTGTGACCAAATAGTAACTTGTGTAATATAATCTTATGGACAAAGTTGACCCGAATCAGATTGTCATCAGGTGAGTTACTGACTTCTGCAATGACTATTACTGTATGCAGTTAACAGATGCGAGAAATACCACTTTGCCATGACTTACTGCCATCTGTAGTGGGTCCAGCATATATTTATATCTCCAACAGGTTGTTTGCCGTCACGTGACTTGAGTGTAGTGGTCGTGAGGTGAACCTGTCCATCAAATTTGTATGTGTATACTATAAGTGTGATAACCGCTGTGGAACACGTGGGTCCATGGTGGCAACCGAAATGATGCATGCTCTTTAGATACACAGAAAGTTGTTTAGGGCGATTTCTGCTGTCTAATGATTCTCTTTTCATCCTAGAGAACAAAAACTTCGTGTTGAGTGCAGGCTATAGATTCATATGTACCTTCAGCATCAATCAAGGTGGTCATGACCTCACAGTAATCATACTATACATATGCAGGTTCCCTACACCAAGGCTACTGTGATGTCAGCTACAAAAACAGTTCAATCTTTGTTCAATTGATACAGTACCCAGTTGCATTATTCACAACTATGTTTTTCACTACATTTTCTGCGAATCTACATATCCTCTTGATTGTCGGTTTTATTATAGAATATCACTTTTAAACCGTTGCGTTTTAATATATTACGGCCCAATGGTGCATGGCATTACAAATAGTGGATAGATACAAAGTAGTCAATATTATTGAGTTTTCTCGGACTTACAAAATACTTTTTACTTCACCGTGGTCCGTGCCCAGGTCTAAAATTATTTCACCATCTGAACCCCAGCTACCAGCCAACCCCCATATATGCTGACGTGGTTTGACCTTACCTTAACCAATGTAGTTAATAGTAAGGGTCAATATTGCCAGGATGACCTGAATTTTTGTTTCTCATGAACAGGCAAATTCCACCGACAATGTGACTGAGGCTGGGTAGAACTTTGGTATATACTACAACACAGCTGTAGTGTTGTCTTTTTTGGCTCTTGGGACTTAAGAGGTTTGTTGAACTTTCCTGGGAAAAACATCCTGTTTTCAAAAGACAAGTAATGATATTGCAGCCAAACGAATTAAAGCTGCTCTAAGCGGTTTCAAGGTGGCAAAAATTGGACATATTTAATACATGTATCAATTTTCTGGTCATTTTTTTTTTACATAGTAAGATGATCCATCTTACTACAACACCTAATCTAATTCCATAGAGAGTGAAAAAGCAACAT
This sequence comes from Asymmetron lucayanum, assembly GCA_001663935.1. Classification (NCBI taxonomy): domain Eukaryota; kingdom Metazoa; phylum Chordata; class Leptocardii; order Amphioxiformes; family Branchiostomatidae; genus Asymmetron; species Asymmetron lucayanum. Next base: position 9,230 of record LZCU01181836.1, on the reverse strand, counting down.
CGTTGTGTTGTAATGACTTTGAAGGCTTTGTTGGGTGTTCTAGCAGTTCATTGGAGGTCCCAGTAAAATGAAGGAGTTCCTCTTGCAGCTAGTTTTGCACTAAATTGCATGTCCAAAATCTGAAATACATGTAATGATGCAGATGTGCTAGAAAGTGTCAGCAAAAGTCAACATCAGATTTCATGCCACCCTAAAATCGCTTAGGGCACCTTTAAAACAATGACCTGTGCCATATTGTAATTCCTTGGTTCTTGACTTCATAGGGATCACATTTTGGACATTAAGAGCATGTCCCCAAAAGGGGTACTGCCACAGACCTCAGTGATGTACTGTCTTCAATGCTGTTGCATATATGAAATAAAAAACTGTTTGCTTAGGCCACACCAATCTAATTTTTTAAAGGAAAATAATAGAGCAGGCGGGCAAAAAAATTCCGTGAGACTACTTGCCTTATTCCCCATGCAGCCATGTGCAGTCTCACAATGCCTTTTTTTGCCCATATAAAATCATAATTATTTTTACTAAAAATAATAATAATAATCCAAGAACCAAGAAATTAAATTGGTGTGGCATAGTATTTCAAAAAGGCAAAATAGTGTATGAGTGCAAGAACCAAGGATCTAAATTGATCTAGCCTTGCCTTACAACTACCTCAGTAGCAGTGTTACTGTAAGTGACAAACAAGAAGTGAAGAGAAGAGACAACAACCAGGGATTGCTTGGCCTCATCAGGTGTGATTTGTCTGGTTTAATTTGATTGATCGCTTCCATTTTCTCCAGGTGGAACATACAGTACTCTGCATGTGATTCCTATCATGAAGTTAGACTTGAGTGACTTCTGAAATTAACACTACTGGTACAATTATACATGCACTCTGGAGGGAAAGAAAGGAGGCGTTCATTTTACAGTGACAGCCAAGCATTTTGTACAGTGCAACTGTCTTCGTACTGTACAGATGTTTAAAATTGCTAGGCATTTGCCAAGGAGGAGAAATTACCATGGACTGACATCTCCTGCAGAAATTACAGCAAAATTGTCCCTTTGTACAGGTCTAAAATTACTCTAGTACAATTCTACCATCATTTAAAACGGACAAAAAATATTTCCTCTGATTTTGTAGGAAAAAACCATCTACAAATTTTGGGGGAGGGGGGCTGTCACAGATCGCGATGTCACGAAATGAATAATAGACACTGGTTCCAATATGTATGGCATCCCTTTTTTCTTGTGTTTTTGAGCAGCATTGGCTAGCATGACAGGATGCTCCTCTGCATGATGAAGAAAACCAGGTCCAATTTAATCACGTTTGACTTTAATCTTCAGCAATGTAGACCCACTAGTAGGTCCCCTAACTAGACAAAATTTCGTTTCTTGTATTACTGCCCATCTTGGGGCAGAACACATCAAATAAATATGATCACAAACAGGCAGTGGAATAAAAAAGATGAGATCTAATCGGGGAGGGGGGCAAAAAACTGTACAAGTTAAGGGATGTCGACTAGTGATGGCTGAATGGAATGAAGATGGGACTACAGGCAACATCTGTCTGATTGGGACAGGCTTAAAACTGTACAGGCACAAGTATTTACAAACTGTTGCAATATGCAACAGGGGAGCTATTTGGTGCTGTGCACACAATTCCACTTGCGCAACCATCCACAAAGACGTCAGCAGTTGCACAATTCTTAACATGGCACCATCGCTCATTTGCTTACCGCACGTGCTGTCACAAACATGTCCGTAATATGGAGATACCGTTCCAGTTCTTTCGAAAGTGTCCTGGTGTATTGAAAGTGTCCCGAAGACAACATCCACACCGACATTCTTCGCACATACTGTACAGTGAGACTGTTTCACATTGTTCCAACTAACAAGCAACATTGGACAGCTATGTGTACAAGAAAAATAGAGCTATTTTAAATTTGGGCAGATCATTTGATTCTGGTGATGCCCACCCTTGACAATTTCTATTTTACATGGGCTACACACAAATTTTGTATTGGCAGAATTACATTTGAGACATTCATCAAGAGTGGCTTGCTACAGGGCTCTGTTGTACACATACGCCCACCATTGGCGAATCAGTCTGATCTCGTGCTTGGCGCGACGCCACTGCCGGATCTCCCATCATCATGCCCCCTGCTACCGTGGATTGCGTTGCAGCCAGTGTGAAGGGAAAAGCACCCGTGGCGTTTGCAAGGTAATTACTACTACTGCTACTGCTATTCGTGGCAGCCGGAACGTTCGTCCGCAACTGCATGTTCACGGACCCCACCTGGGTACAGTCAACAGAGTGCTGCTGGGGGTAAGTGTTCACGTTCACATCTGCCGCACCCGACGCAGAGTTGGAAGACGAGTTGGAGGAACTGTGTCTGGATCCGCCGCTGCTCCGTCCGCCGCTGCCCACGAGTCCGTGGCCGCTGGGGGTCGAATGGCTGGAGGACGGGGACTGATGCGCGCCTGTCATGCTCACGCCTCCCAGCTGGGCCACAGGGTGTCTATGTCCAGACACGCCCAGCGGCATGTTGTTCCCGTTGTTGGGAACCATAGAAACGGACGCCGGGTCTCCCCAGACCAGCGGCCTGGCCTGCTGCTGCTGGGTCTGGTAGTACTGCTGCTGGAGGGGGGGCGGAGGAGCCTGCTGCTGCTGCACGTGCACCGTACGCATCGAGTGCGCCTGGGACGACCCTGGACTATCGCAGTCCATGGCGGCCTGTGTGGTGGTCGACAGTCCCATGGTTACATTTTGGTGGTGCGGGTGATGCGAGTGATGGGGGTGGTGGTGCGAATGATGGCCGTGTTGGTGTGTGGGGTCCGAGCGAGCGCGAGCGCCCGACGTGGTTCCTCCTGCAGAGCACAAGAACTGGTTAGGACAGACTACAGACATGTCACACCGGTGGAACAAAGCTGTCACAATTTGCAGGTGGCATGCACACTATTGCCCCGTCCTTTCCTTTCCCCTGCAGAGTCACCCTTACGATACATACAGTCCCCCCAATACCAGGTGCAATTGCAGGCCAGCTGCAAGTTGCCAGAACTTCAGAAATAATAAAGAACATGGCTTCCAGTAGTAACCAAGCAATGGATGAATAATGCAAATGGGACAGAAAAATAAGTGTGTGCAGGTATCAAAAGAAACAACAATGAAATGGAACACCAATATCGACCATTATATTCTGTCAGAAGACCAATGAATCACCACAGAATGCACTGGTTAGTGATACTGAAGACAAAGGTTGGGAAACAATCCTCAGGAGGTCATGTGTGTGTGTGAATTCTTGTTATTTGTATTTGTGAAATGATACAACATGTCTGAGGATTGTGTGATAGGAATGAAGCACACAAGGGATGATTCCTGCACTGGCTACCCGTCTGTGCCAGCTGCTAGCATAGTGAGCCGGTCAGCTCAGCATTGTCGCATGTTCTGCAGTCTGGAAATCCTTACACAACATGCACTACACAACTTTCTTCTTCAATGTTTTGTGCTTACTTTTGCAGTATAGATGTGGATGTTACAAGTGATGCAAAGAAAACATTATCTTTTCTCTTTCCAGAAATAGTTGATCATTCAAAGTTTTGATGCGCATAAACATGATACAGAAACATTCAAATTCTATTGTATGGATTCTGCAAGTGCCAGATGTCTTTTTCCAAGCTTTCCGATGGTACACTATTGTAAATTCTGCTTATGTTACTACTCCTTTTAATTCTGTATTGGTCTTCCTATCTTCCAAACTGCAGTCATAGGACTGACAATTGGCTATGCTGGCGTCAGATACAGAAGGATAGCCAGTCAAGGAAGCATCCAAATTTCAGTAAATCAACTAGGACGGAGGTACTAAAGTCCACTTACAATGTGAGTCTCTACTTGCTAACGTTAGTAGCCACAGACCTTGAATCTGCACAAGACAGAACAGTCATGGGCCTCGTGCAAATGAGTATCAGAAAAGTCGCAAAGAAGGGAACAAAAAGGAAAATGGAAAAGCAAAAGATGGAGAAATAGGCAAACGAAAGCCAGACAATGTGGGCCTTACGAAAAAGGAGGCAAAAACTCAGAAAGGAAAATCAGCAATGGGAAAGGAACCATTGCAAGCAAAGTCAGAACAAAAGAATGAAAATAAAATACCAGAACTCGATGCCGATGACCCTGCACCTGAGCTTTGCTCCATTGCGGGGCTGGTTGATACACTATTACTGGTATTCGTACTCTCATCCGCCGTCCGCTTGAAGAAGTTGTGTTGTAACGCATGGAACGGTGTTATCCTCGTCTTGGGGTCAAAGTCCAACATTCGCAATATCAAGTCTTTGAACTTGAGATAGTCTGCAACACTGTGGCCGGCTTCGCCCATCCGTCGTCCCCCGGGGCCGCCCGTCTCCGCGCCCAGGATGTCGTGCAGTTTTCTACTGCCTGGTGGCTTGTACTGATATGGAGAAGGGTTACACGACATCAGTGCATAGGATTCCACACTACATTTTCTCCAAATTCATAAAAGGTAAGAGAACAACAAGTACAGTAGATTCTGTTTCACTGCAAAAACCCATTTGCCAGCAGATTTCTTTGCAATTATCCAGTGCTATCTATTGTCAGGAGTACAACTAAGTAGTTGGTTTTGTATTTCCCCACTCTTTGCAATTCACCTGATTTTGCAAGTGTTTTGGGGTCTACTGTACTATTCATGAAAAGTCCTAAATCGACCTATCGTTAACTTACGTGTCAGTTGGGTAGGGTGCATGCAACTACTTTACAAAGTACAAAGAAATCATCAAAGTGTTCCTTGTAGTAGCCGTACCTTTTTCCCGTCCTTGCTTTTCCTAATGCTGTACGTTCCGTCTGGGTGCTTGTCGAAATACTTGCGTGCCTTGGGTGCCTGGTCGAGGCAGTGAGCAGGAGGAATTCCCAGGACCTCTACAATCTTGTTCATCTGATCAACCTGGAGAAACATGGGACAATCAACAAATGAATAATTTGCTTCTCAGATGTCTTGATAAAAGAGCAGATGCAGCTGGGAAAAAAGGAAAATCAACTGCTCAATGCAGTTAACACTGTTAATCAAAAAGCAGTTAAAAGTACGAAACGTGCACAGTTGTGCACATGAAGATATCTTTGACATTCAGGCCATTTTGTCTGCCACACAGAAGGTGGGATGCATCGTACAAACTTTTATAACAATACTAAGAACAACAACAACTATGTAATAACAAGAAGTAAGAGGAATGAATTTTCAACAATCTACTGTCGCCTTCTTCAGGACTGAAAATGGCCAGTCACTCCATGTGATATCACATGGACAGGTGCGAACGTATGAACATGTGACTTCAGCAACTGGTCACATGTGCTCTGTTTAGTGATGGCTGGAGTGCCCTCATGTGGGAAGCAATCGCAAAAGTCAAAAGCCTTTTCCAAATATTTCTGGCAGAATCAGCAAACTGACCTCGTTTGAGCCGCTGAAGAGGGGCTCTCCTGTGTGCATCTCCACCAGGATGCAGCCTAAGCTCCACATGTCGATGGCCATGTCGTACGGGATCCCCAGCAGCACTTCAGGCGACCTGTAGAACCTGCTCTGAATATACTGGTATATCTGTGGACACAGAGGTCAGACACTTAGCGCAACTGATCATGAGGATCTATCTAGAATTCACAACACAACCTGCTTGATGCTCTACTGTCTGTGCCATGAGTTAAAGACAAAGTTCTGACCAAGCAAGGCATGATCTAGGGGAAAAGTGTTGATGCTATCTGTATTCTACATATACCTACCTACCTACCTACCTAGTCCCTTGACCGACACTGGTCGTCGGGGGGACAAGGTAGCTACATATACACTGGTTGCTTAAAAGGAGCAGACACCAATTCAATAACTTTGTCTTGACTGTCTTGGTCCTCTAGCTTTGCAAAATTTCAAACAAGGCATTAGATGCATGCACATACTCTATAGCAACATGCATACACAGTACTTGTAGGAAGGAAGACTTGACAGAAAGTCTCCAGAGCCAATTTCTAAGGCTACCTGTACAAAGACCAACAAACTATTGCTTTACCCTTTGTCCCAGTTGACACGAGCTCCCAAAGTCAACAATCTTAATTGCACTTCTCTTGGGATTGCACAGGACAATGTTCTCCGGCTTCAGGTCGCAGTGGATGATGCTGAGCTCAGGCGTCGACAGGAACAGCAGTGCCGTGCACATCTGCTGCGCGAACTTCCGTGTGAGGTTGAGCGAGACGCCTCGGAAGTTGGTGTTCCGTAGCAAGTCGTACAGGTTGTAGGACAGCAACTCGAAGACCAGGCAGAGGTGATTGCGGAACATGAAGTGCCGCTTCAGTTTTACTGTTGGGGAGAAGGAGAGGGCAATACTGAGCAAACTGCATTAACTATTGTAAATTCAGAAACTTCCACGGAGGTTTTCTTTTCATGGATTTAAATACACAGCGAATATATCTTTGATCAACTACGGTACTACAAAGTGGTTTCAACCGCGAATATAAAACACAGACAAAACCTCCTTCTTCCTTGTACCGCGAAATAAAATGCATTTACAGTATACATATTCCATTTCTACCCCTAGGAAGTAACACTACTAACAGCAACGTGGGGTACGCTAGTAATCAAACATCAAATACTCTTAGGCCACACCAATTTAATTTGTTGGTTCTCGGATTCGCCTCTTCAAAAAGATAGGTAAAAAGGTTAAACAACAACTCTGGACCAAATTATGATTGCTACTAACAGTATCCTTTGTAACATAGGTGAAGTTAAGGTCATAAGATATGAAAAGAGCAATATAAAATAGGTAAGAGAAGAATTCATATTGGCTACAATGTTTGACAGCTGGGGAATAGTAAAATTATAAGTCAGGATGTGTGTACTAACATCTTCATATCTCTACGAGTAGTAGGCAACATTGACAACATGTTTAACAAGTAAACTTAAACAAGGGAAAATCTTTGTAGCTGAAGTAGAACATTTAACAAAAAACTGCACGTATAGTACCCTGGAAGAATCTGGCATTTGTCACTTACCAATGTAACACTTTCCTTCTGGGTCATGCTTGTTCATCAGTTCTAACAACCGCACTTCGATCTGTGCTTGATTCAGAAATGCTTTCTTGTTTTTGATTATTTTTATGGCAACATACTCTTGGTCACCGTGGTCGTACGCCTTCACCACCTGCACAGATACAAAACAAAAACAGGGTGAGTGAACCAATAGAAAAGTTCAACAAGAGGTCGTTATCATCTCATGTTTTGTAGTGGCTGTATAAAAACGTATGCTCTCAAATTACAGGTGGACAACAGAACGGTGTTTGAGTAAAAACAACACCATCAAAAAGTTCAAATGTGTTTCACCAAGTGATATAATACAAAAAATGTAACTAATGTGAAACTGCTATATGATGAGCAAAAATATATTGATCTACTGATTGCAATTTTCGATTAAACTCTGTGTAGGGGTTTCTGACACGACTGACAACAAACGGTATCAACTAAGAACATTAATGTATTATCCATCAAAATGAAACTGTTTCTTCCAAGTTTTTAAAATTACTTATGTCAAGAAGAACTTTTTACAGCAACAGAAAATGTAGAAATTAGTGAATCAGGGTTCTGACCAGATGAAAATTTTTATTTCGGTCGGCCTAATTTCTATTCACGTAAAAATCCTTCCCAAAGTTTTTTCCCATCATTGTGTACAAATTTCCCTCAATGACTAGTATAAGCTGGTGTTTGGGTCTGGTAAAACTGTGGTTTATTCAAATTTTAACCCACGATTTTGGCAATTTTTGTTGGAAAAACAGATGCTGCTTAGAGCCCTGGAGTGATGCTAGGATAACACACTTACCTGGCCAAATGATCCTTTCCCTATAAGTGAGTCAATCTCATATCTGTCCTCCCACTTTTCTCCTATCCTCACGATGTAATCATAGTTGTCGTCGTCGTAGCCGTCGTTGTACACTTTCCTCTCCTTCTTATGGCTTGTGTCGTCACCTTGGCCTTGTTGAGCCCGCCGTTTTTTCTTTGCATAGTAAACCTGGAAGCAACAACAAGACACAGGGTAACATCTGATGACTCAGTCCATCTCCAACATGTACTGTATGTATTAGAGAGGCAAAACACTTCTGCAAGATGACTGCATGCTTCAAGTAGTCTTTGGAAGGACTGTTTAGCAAATCTTTGGACAGACTATGTGCCAGGGAGCATGCATATTGACTGGATGTGCAGAATCCGTTGCTGTTACCAACAATTTAAACCTGCAGACTGCTGACACAAAAATGCATTTTTTGCAGCCAACATGCCAGCCTATAAGTACGCATGACACCAAAAAATGTAACAGTTTCTGATATCTTAGAAAAATAGCATTTTTCTGGTGACATGCACATATGTACAGAATGTACACCTTTATCCTGTTTTGCACTAAAATCACTTCTTCAACTTTTGTTACCTGTGATTAGTGACCAGAAAAGCTACTTGCTCTCCCCATGATGTCACTGAAAGGCTACATTTGTCCATTCCCAAATATGCAAATTAGGACAAGGCCAGTTACTCTATGTCAAATTTAGAGCATCTGACACCATCCAAATCAGACATGAATAGCACAGTCTTAATTTGCATATTTGGGACTAGGCAAATGCAGCTTTGCTGTAATGTCATTGGGAGAACAAGCAGCTAGGACTACAATGATTAAGCAAAATGGAGGTGGAAGTTTGTGTAGATAAAAGAAGAAAGGTGTACATTCTATGTAAATATACATGTCAGCTAAACAACACTATTAATGTCAAATATAATATAAACAGAAACTGTCATGAATTGGTGTGATGAGCACTTAGACGTAAGTTAAAACATGTGTTAGAGTGCAAAGATTCTGTGTAAGTGGGGGAGGGGGGCTGAAGTCCATTCAACACTGTAGCAACATTTCAAAGTCATCTTTTAAGATTTGCAGCAAGTGATTTTCAAGTTTGTTTCCATAGAAATCGAGGAGTATGTGAGTTATATGATAAAGTCAGTGAAAACTTGAAGAGATGCAGAGCAAGATTACATAGGAAAAATATAAATCATAAGCAAAGATATATCACACAAAGTAAAAATCACATAGAAATCTGGAAGTGTAACCATGCCCTCAAATTGTGTGTTTAAAAACTCTGGTACAGCTATAATCAATCAGACTCCAATACAGCATCAGTCTACAGGGCTCGAAATACCACCTGCATTTGCAGGTTAGTGCAGGTAAAATTGG
>LZCU01181489.1:0-14832 GCA_001663935.1 Asymmetron lucayanum | reverse complement strand
CAGAGATGGAATAAAACAGATATAGATAATACAATTGAGCACCAAAGAGATGGAATGAACTCTGGAGCAGGTAGGCAGAACATGCATTTTCCAACACATCCATTAGATTCAGAGCCATGGCCAAGTTATGCCAAGTGTGGGGGTTATCGTGGAACATCGGGACTGCCAATACCCCTTATCTTATGATCGTATGCCTGGAGACACGGCCGGGAATAACCTTCTCAACTGTACAGCACTGATAAAGGCAGGGAGCTCTTTTCCATACTGCAGGGTTCTGCCCAGAATCTGTCATTCAATCAACTGATGGAAATAGACTCATCTCAGTTGTCCATGAAAAGTTTGAAATCACCCATTGACACCATGCATGCACCACTGCCAGATTTTTACATTTTTCACCTTCATTTTGGTGCTGTTTTGAGTCTGTGAGTATTTGTGTGTGGTTCCAGCGATATAAGTTTTGAACTGCTGGATGGCTTGTCTTGATACGTGGTATGTGGGTAGCTCTTGGCCAGTAATGCATCAAAATTGTTCAATTTTGGTTCCCCCAGTGGCTCATTTGTTTCATTTTTAATTTCTATGTTTTGACCAACATGGTGCAGTGAGAATGGCCTATTATGTGATCTTGGTAACAAATAATCCCATTGCTTTGGCCCAGTTCCACAACTGTATCCTTGGCTCTGCCTCAGCCTTGGTACATTCCAGTGATCCCCCCTGTGGTGAGTGTAACACAGTAGCGACAACCTGTCAGGAGGAATTCTAGCCTCCCTGAAGGTCTGGCAGGAGGCAGATACAAACCAGTTGCCCAAACACTAACAGCAGGATGCCTGGGAGAAAACTGGAGATCTCCTTACACAGTTACAGGCTACAACAGTACAAGTCTGGTGAAGTGTAGGGTTACCATTTAAACCTTTATCATGCTGAATTTATCTTTAGCAGCTAGTTCATGTGATAGACAGACTAAGAAATTTAAATAACCTTCACTCTTACAACACAAGGCCTTTCCAACAATGAAGCATTCGAAAGGCATATTCACTGATCTTGCTGAATGGCAGACTTGCCAAAAATGAGAGAGGAATTAAAAAAAAAAAAAACGGATGAAAAACTAAAATTTTCTGGATAAAGTTATATTTTTATCACTATTCAACCACCATTTTCATTTTTAAAATTTTAGCAAAGTCCAACATTACTTAAAAGAACATGGAATAATTGGAAAGTGAAAGTTCAATCACATGAGTCACATAACACTGTTTCTTGTGATTGAACTTTCCATTTTAGATTATTCCATGTTGTTCTTTTAAGTAATTTTGGACTTTGCCAAAATTTTAAATAAATGTTTGTTGAATAGTGATACTAATATGTAATTTATCCGCTATCCTCCATGTGCTTTATACAGCCATTTATCACTTAACAGTGTTTCTTGTGATAAATGGCTCGAGTAATCTGATCTCAAGACTAAAACACACAGACATTTCAATCCATCATAAGTACTGTATGGGGTGGCAATAACTGTCTGGTAAAAGTTCAGTGTCAAAAGCTATTCCAGAATCCAGAACCTGCTTAGATTTCAGAAATTTGCAATGCCAAGGCCGTACATATGAAGTATGTTTAATTCACTTGCTCACTTCCATACCAGGAAAATGAGAAAGGAAAAATTGTACTTCGACATGAACACTGAATATAAAGTTGCTAACTTCAAGATAGAAGAAAGTAGCAGGCATCTGTCTGTTATGGGAAGAGAAGCAATCGGCAAAAGACAGATTTATAATTTTCTACAAATTTCCTCCTCTGTAAAACAAGTGGCCAGTATAGTTCAAGACATTACTGCAAGGCTATGGCCAGAACGATTCATTTTGGGGAGTGGCCATCCTAGAATGATCAGATTCCTCAAAAATTCTTTCATATTTTCAGATGCTCATCTTGATACAGGTAACTGAGTAATGATTCAAAGCAAAATTAATTTGCATGGACCAGCAGTAAATCTAATACATTGTGTGTGGAAGTTTGTGTATTTCCACAGGAGACTCCTTCACCAAATGGCAACCACCACTCTTATATCTGGTAAAGAACTGTCCATCTGACTGTGTCTAACAACTACATGGTTTCAAAAGGTTACAGGTTCAGTTGCCAAGTCTTATTTCCAATGATCTGATGTGATGCCTGCTGCATGTATGCACATCATTAAGCACAGATACTCAGGAGTATAGTCATATTGTCCAAAATATTAGAAACTAATAAAGGAAGGCAAGAAAAGCACATGCTACTTACAAGAAAGATAATCTAGAAATAATCTACAATAGTTTTAGTTTTGAAGTAAAATATGGAAACCATATTTAATTCTACTGAAACTTAAGTTAAAAAGCAAATTAAATAGCAGCTGCATTTTTGGCAGTACGTTTGGTGGTACATCATACTCCATTTGACTGCAAAACCTATTTGTCTGTGGGATGTTTAATTGCAATTAACCAGCATTGTGGATTATCCTCAAGAGACCAGGTGAGAAGCGGATGGCTTTGGCATTCATAATTCTTTGTAATCGACCAGAATCTACAATACAAGTTGTGCAGTTAACTGGAGTGTACTGGATAACATTTTGTAATGTGTTTGGATCAACATAAAAGTCACAATGATGAGGTTAATTAGAGTTCATATCTTTACTGCGAAATGTCACAAGTTCACCGCAGTGAAATCGACACCACGCATTACGCACGCCGGTGAGTCAGCAGCAGCGTTTCCTGTTGTCCCTGGTGACTGGGTACATTCTAACGAGCCTGCCCATTTAATCAGTAACCTTAGGATCAATGCTGTTTTGGGTAACCTCAGGCTGTACATAATCACCCACCATCCACATAAGGGCACAAGTCTGAGGCAAAAGCATTGTTATGTCATGACTGGTCCTTTTAGGAAACCAGGGGAAGGGCAGTAGACAGTTAGAAGTTGTGACTCTATAATGGAATAAAATGCATTTCAGCATAAAAGGAGGGTTGCAAATTGCAAAAACCTAAGCTCCCCTTGAAACTGTGGAGGGGAAATGGTAGCAATGTACTAAAGATATTTTTGTCAAGCATGTATACAATATCAATCACAATTCTAACTTGCACTCAACTCTCAAACTTGTCAAAAACTTTTTTTCTGGAATAAGCGCTTTGATATCATTTGACTAATAAATGCTGGCAAAATGGACATACACACATTTGATCCATAGATATTTGTAAACCTAACTTTGACCATTCTAGGAATAGATGCCATATTGTACATTACAAATATATGTATTAGTTTGGTACATGTACACATGTTCTCTTGAGGCTTGTTATCACTGTTAACAGATGTAGCCTGGAAGGACCGGTATACCTCTTCCCCATATTTGTAACATCTGATGATAAGAGGACTGTATTACATAACTTGTACATGGCCATCTCCACCTTCAACTGCTGCTCACTAAAAAGATATGTTGCGTACAGAAAGTTTACATATAATTGCAATATGATATTTTCGTAGTTTATTTACAAATTTTGGGAATATTCACTACATGTACTGTAATTAATCTTGGCAGTTGACAAAAGAAGACAACAATAATTACAAAATCTAATCAACAACCTCTGAATCATCAGCTGAATATATGGTACTTTTGAGGAAACATGAAATATTTCCCCCATAGTTTCCAACAACACTGTCCAGTATGATAGGCGTGGCCATATTGAAATGCTTCATCAGTCTAGATGCCCATCATGCCCAAAGGATAGGAAGAAAACCGATAATCAATAAGTTGCCAGAGTAGTCATTTCTATGTTGTCTGATGCCTTATCTTTTGTCTAAAAATTCTTCATTTATTGTCTGAAATTAGATATTTTATTAAATTCTATTAAACTCACAGTAAAAGCCAATAACCTGTACCATTGCTGATCTGATGCCACTTCTGTTTGGTTAGCAACCAGAAGAACAACATTCAACAAAATAAATAGATTCCCTTTCCCTAATGCCAAATAAAACTGTATCAAAATTTGAACTTCCAAGGTATTCAGGGAACAAATATGTAGTTACAGCAACTGAGAATAAACGTTATAACAGGTTTAATACACTACACAAAAAAGGAAACATATTTAATATGCAGCTTCATGTTTGTATACAACTGCCAGTGCCACACTGTATAGGACTATCCTTTGATACATCATTCTTAATTTTTTTTACTAATATGCAATCCTAAGTAATGTATGGATCACTGTCATTATTACAGATCAACATATTATTTTCATGTACATGTTTGTGTACTTGAAATGATGCATAAGAGATAAGTGTTTATCATGGAAATATGTAAGTTCCCTGAAATGTAGACGAAATACATTGTACAATAGGAACATGAGGCATGTATTTGTACTGAGCTTTAATCTGATTTTGAACGACCAGCTTACAGCTATTGCACAAACAAGGATTGTTTGCAGGATGATTTAACAATTAAACCATTGTGGGGGCTGTTTTTCCCCATTTCTGCAGTAGGAAAGGAAGAAACATTGCAACAATGCTACACAATCACTGCCTCTGAGCTACTGTTCTCTGTGGCCAGTCGCGTGACCTTCAGCAATCTACTCTCGTGTTTTGTAATATTCATGACTTCCGCCACCTCTTGCTTTCACTGGGGCAAGCCTGTGTTGCTAGGCGACGGGTTTGCGTTGGTACGTCACATGTGTGCTGGTTTACCTGGCTATCTGTTATAAATGATTCAAACCCTCGCACCACCATCCCAACCCCAGCTGCCCCGTCCGTAACTTTTGCTAAATGAATTAATGATTGCTTCTTTTGTTAATGATTTACCCACCCTTTCAGCAGAATGCAGCCTCGACTATGAGCGCCTGTCAGTTGATTAATACTAAAGTAGGTGCACTGTACCAGCCACAATACAGAGGAAATGGAATTGCTGATTTCAGCAAAACTCATCATCAGAAAAGCTACAGCCAAGCAGATTGTAGACAATGTTCAACAACCATCAACTCAGAATGGTACATGTATGTTATGGTAATGACATAGCAACAAAATCCTCAAGTAATCTAATAACATTGTCCACAAAACATTCTTTGATAAATGCATGAGTGATAACTAGAGATTTTGTGCACTCTCATCTAATGAATATTATTTTAATTGAATCTCTACCACTGGATCATGATAAAAACCGTCTGTCCCGTTTCATCAGTCAAACTAACCTTCATCAATGTCTCATCTAATGAGTAACAAAAATGAAAATGTGACGATAGAAAGTGGTTTGGATTTTTCAGTTACCTTGAAAGCAATATACTACTATTTTATGACTACCACAGCCCCAACAAATAATGACTCTCTCTTTTCATCCCAACCTGTCGAGCCAGCTCTGCTATAACTGGCAAGCAAAAAGCCAGATCCAACATCCTCCTCTTTCACTGGCATTGGCTGCTTTGCGTCAAACTCAATTATAGTGCTTCAGACATGATGATCAGCAAAAAGGAAAAATTTTCTTTTCGCCCGTAGAACTCGTTAATTAATAAATTTCTAACTATGCCCAGGAGCACATGTAGGAAGTATCACCTTGAAGTTTACAGCAGGAAGGGGCAGCCCCGGTGGGACTAAGTAAGAAATAACCCAATAAGTATAACAGATGTAGGTTTTTTTTTTTGAGACGTTAAGCTGGAGTTATTGTGTTTGACAGTTGCCAACCACATTAAAGAACCCACCACACTTGTCGAAAAGAGTAGTGGTCCACCCTTGCGTGGTTGGGCAAATTAGCAGGACACTACAGGCTTAAGCCTTGCTCTCCCTTGAAACCAATACAAGATGTACCCTATAACCTGTAACCCCTAGTCTTAGTACCTTATACAGGTAGTTCCAAAGTATACAAAGGACTACCAAAATATGGTTCTATCTTTGTTTTTGTTCAGACATTACAACTGGATAGTAACATAAGGGAGTGTCTCAGTGTTCAATTTGCCATATTTTCAATACATTCAGAATGGCAAATGAACCTTTCAAACACCATTGCAAATTAGTTTTGGAAGAACCGCATTGAACAGGTTTGGTTCAGAAAGGTCTTGGAGTATTCATTCAGTGTTACCTGCCCTTCTCCAACCTTTTTATCTGAAACAGCTATTACATAAGCCTAACCATACATGCAGGTCTTATGTAACATTTATGGTGACTTTAAATGTGGTGACAAATCACTGTGACAATCAGTGATAACAAGCCCTTACTGCCAGATTCTTATATGAAGCAGACGGACGAAGATTTTTTCCTAACACTGTCAATGTCTTGGAAGAAAGGGCAATTAAAAGGTAGCAAATATAATTGTACATGACCTTATAGCTTTAACCTGGTTTACTGGTATTAGATTGTCTATCACATACATCTGACAATACATCCCTTACCTATACATGCGTCTACCTCAAAAGGCAATTAGTTTTGAAGTTTGAAATGAAAGTTTCATTTTTTTCTTTCAAAAAAACTGATATAGCAACTAAAGACATGCCACTTGACATAGCAGGTAAAATTTCATGACAAAATTTGTACTTATATCATTATAATATGAGGAATTATGAATGTTGGAATTATCAGTGTCTTGGCTGCGTCAAACCTTTACAACAGTGAAAAATGTTTGACATAGCGGGGTTCATAATCAGTCATCTGAGTAACATTACCACTGCATCTACAGTAACCTATCTCCCGACTCCTGCCAGTCTTGGTACATAATGTTATCGCTAATGATCAAATGGCACCATTAGCTGTGAACCTTTTCATCTTAATAGGCTGCTTGCTTGGCTCGTTTTGGCTGCATCTAAAAGACTGCTTTCTTGCTTGGCTTGAAACTGTTTTCATAGCAAGCTTTCAGAGCAAGATAATCGTAGTAAGTTCCAAGGTCAATACAGCCAGAAATGGATGTATGAGAGTTTTGAAAATCTTTACATAAAACCACCTTAGGAAGGACTCACGACTGACATCGGACATATACTCTGTATGTATTTCAGCACAAGATCACTTCGGTATAAATGCAACTCATCATAAGAACAAGAACAAGAAAATTGAATTCTCTTCAAGGAACATAACATTTTCTGCCATTGGGTGCTTAGTATATATGACTTAAACATCACATGGTAGTCAGGTAGATAGGTTTTAGATGTAGGAGCTACAAGCAGGTATTCAGTCAAACAATGTAGCTTTTTGATTATGACTACAGAAGTTGTAGGATTGTGATAAGTTTGTAATGTTTCTACCTGTTTCAGTTAGTGATAACATCACTTTTCTCAGAAGAATTTAACTCAATTTTTAAAAAAAAGATTAATAGATGTATGACTCCCTTGGCTTCTAAGCTTTTGAAGGTATTTTAAGTGCAATAGATAGTGAACATACTTGATCTTCAGGGAGAAAAAAAGCAATCTCGTACACAAGTTTTGCACCGCAGGGTCCTCTCTATCAATTCTCCTATCTACCTTCTGACAGTTTCCTGGCAATAATCACCCAAATCACTCAAGAAGACAATCTCCAGAGGAAGAGCACAAATAATTGAAGATGATTGTGAAGAATTGCCTCAATCTATTATTACTCACTAGATGGCACAACACAAATTCAGCTAGAATAGAATTCAATACAGATTATAAGTAACCAAAAAACTTCTAAGCCGTCAGCTTTTTCTTTTTAGAAAGATGGGATTCCATCACCCCCAATCCCAATGTCATCATGTTTATCTGTGATAAAGTATTTCAAGAGCAAGAATGTAACAGAGAGTGACGTGATGACAAGACTTTCTTGTCGGTATGAGACGATCCTTTTTAAAATCTTCTGTCTGTGCAGTGACCTTACCAGTTTGCCCCTAGCTGTTCGTATGACCTAACCAACAACGACACTGGGTCTCCTATGTCTTCTCCGACTAAAAGGGGTCACCCGTGTAGAGATAGCTTCCACGGAGCTCCTTGACAGCCTCCTCCTCTTAAGACAAGGAATCTTGCCAACACACTTAATTGCAAGACATTCAAGGAATAGCTGTAGGGGAACAAAGACTTGTTTTCAAAACCTTGTAGGGGTACAGAGTAAACGGTACGTCGCTGCAGCTGAGCAGGAAAGGTAGCCCGGTAGCCCCGTCGCTCGCCACAGCTGGACCTAATTTGCATGTTCTAGAAGGGTGAAATACTGGACTTATTTGCACACAACTGGTATGGGCTGCAGTTTGTCCTTTGGAAGGGACATAGATCTGTTGACTGCTTGTTCATGAAGGTGCCACAAACAGGCTAGGGCGATAATCTGTAACGCCTCTACATGAAAATATGTCAGCTACGAGAAACAGCCAGGAAATTTGCTGCCATATGTACTGCCAGGCATTGCTCTTGAGATCCATTCAGACAAAGACTGCAGCGATAAGACTGTAGTGTTTCCACAGCATATATGAAAGGTATGGTATGCTGACAATAAGTTGAATATAACAGTATCAAAATAGCTTCATCATCTTCAACTTTACCAAACTCTTCTTTTCTGCTGTATAAGATATAGCAGGAGACTTAATGTGGACAGAGAAAGTTACATTTACAGCTCCATTCCATCTTTTGCACTGCATGGTCAATACACAGATCAATCTGAACATTGGACAAAGAAATGGATATTCCTCAAAACAGACAGGAAATCCATGAAATCCACCTGTCATTCCTCAGGGACAAGTTACTTCCTTGCCTGCTCCTGTTGTGCATACTAAAAACACTTCCAAAGGAATGCCAAGGCTGTAATTAATGGCTACGTATTCTAGCCTTCAATCTGCTAAGGTAGTTTTAAGCATCAAATTTGCACTGGTTTCTTCGAAAGGTAGCAGCGAAAGGGTTAAGGATTGGGTAGGAAGGGATGCATCAGTGATGATGACCAAGCATCCCTGCAAATTTGTGCTTTTGAAATTATAATTTTCAACAGCAAACTTTCCCAAAATTGTTAGGTTTTTGGCTATATTTCCCATCTTCCTTGAATTTCCTTCATATGCATGGTACAAAAATCACTTCTACAAGTTTGTAAAAGCCTGTCATACAACTTCCATTACAATCCCTGCAACAAATTCATCAACTCTTTGTAGAGTAGCGAGTGCACACGTGCTGCATGACACGTTTCCACCAGCTACATGTGAAGGGTCTTCCCCAGAAAGTGCATGATGCATTGGTGTATGACAGGGCAGCTTGTACAAAGGGGTATGCTGACCCTCAAGAAGCTGTTGCAGGCAAAAGAACTGGTGATAATGGGGCGAAGTAACCTCTCCTAACAGTACTGTTCAACAGTTCAGCATTTCACAAAAAACTTTTCATTCAACACTTTCAGATTTGGCTATACGACTAGACAAAAGCATTGCAGTCAAACAGCAAGGTCAATGCTTCATGGCATGTTTACACTGCAAGCAAAAGAACTGTTTGCTTTTCTGATTCTGACCTTCTCAACATTCTAACAAAAGGGATGTTAAAATGCCATTCAGATGTTACAATACACCATCTATATATCAGATGAATGGGAAATCTGGCTCAAAAATCATGTCAGGGCACAAAAGTCTCCCATACATAGAACTAAGACAAGCGCATAATATGTAGGCAGTCTGATATACCTGTTTTAGCTGCTACTTCTAAAGCCCCCCACAGCTATAATTTTCCTGGGAATACTGTGCACCTTCATTGCCAGGGGAGTGTACGCAAAGGTCAACAGCACAAAGGCATGAGTTGATGTGTTACCATGGCAACGCTTGATTGAAAGCCAATATTGAATTCCATCTGTGTGCGGGCAGCGACTTACCAATTGTTGATTGGCTTCATTCGAATCTTTCACTGGGTAGGGCACATAGACCGCCAAAGCCACACAGTTGGCAAAGATGGCCAGCAGAATGAAATATTCAAAAGGCCTGGAAGAAAGCTGGTCAAGGAACTTAATGTGTACAAGGTCAAGAAGAAGACCACTTAACGTGCACAAGGTCAAGGCAAGGAACAAATACATCAATCTTTAACACCACATATGAAAATTGTTGTGCTACATGGTACAGACTACATTGAAATATGTATACAACAAAACATTTGGAAAATGTAGGAAAAACTATTGGGATGTACAGAGTCACTTTAACACAGGGAAATATGAGTAATGTTGCAAATGAGTGCTTGTTTTTTTCCCCAAGCCCATTAACTGATTAAGTGAGGTCTTTCAAAATCTGTTGCCACTGATTAGTGATGTTGACAAAGGAAAATTGAGACCATACAACAGAGAAATTGTTTTTAATTTTATCAAAATTAAACTCTTGTTGTGTGAAAGAGAAATAGAATATTCAAGGGGCTTTACATTGAAAAAAATTAGAAAAGAAACTATCTGGGCCACACTATGGTAATTGAATTATTTGGTTTATAATTTTAGACATTCTGAAGTAAAGATGAGACTTTAGAACATGCTGAAAACAGAGGTTCGAGAGGAAGCGCTGATTTGACTCATTTACCCCTAAAATGATATGTTTCCATCCTTTTACCTTAGTGTTTTCATGTTGTTTGTCCACCTCTGCATTTCTTTTATATCTGAGAAACAACAGAATAAATTGATTTGGCTTATTGCAAACAAATAATCAAATTTGTATGGCATAATCAGACCAAGCTGCATATATTTTGTCTTATTTAATTCTACTCTATATTAAGTTTCAGCTGTTATACCAGTAATGGGTGACATGCTAAGGAAAATTACTGTTGTTTTTTTCCAAACTAAAATGAAAATGGCTATGTTACTGTCATTTTCCAGCCATGGTTCACTGTATATGCAGTTATATAACTAGACTCTGTTGCGAAAAATTTGAAAATTGAATTAGAATCATAATTGCATTGGCATACAGGACTGAAGATTGACAATACTCTAGGCCTAAATCACGGTACATGTTGAGATACATTTGCAAACTTCAACAACAAAATACTGTAGAAAAAAGATGTTCTAACAGTTCATAAAATCTTCATTGTTTTAATTTCTGTTATTTGTGTAGAATGCTTGTCCATACTGTGCTAAAAAGGTCTTTCACATAAAGGAGCTAATAATTGTGACATAGGGTAATTATTTTCACATTTCAAATTACATGTTTTGCAGAAACTGAGAACAACATTGAAACCATCATAATTACATCGTAGCATAGTGCTTCAAGATGAAAATTAATAATGGCCTAAATTTTGACTTACCTTTAGATTTTATTAGCAAACATTGTACATTATAAAGGTAATATCACACTTTTCTTCCCTGAAACACGTTTTGGTCAGTAGAAGTTTGGATCATGCTGTGCTGAATGGTCCTTTATGTGGCGGGGTTATTGACCATGCCATACAGTCATTATTTTCACATTTAAAATTATATGTCCTGCCTTGATGTACAAAACATTCTGTTGCAAATATACCAAGGCCAATACACCTGTTACTGAACAATGGCCAGGTATACCCGATCCATTGTTGTGTTTGGTTGTGATTGTGACTGTGCAGTTCACCGTAATGTAACACCGTGCTTACACGATTTCCCTATAGAAGACCACAGTCTAATTGTTACAATAATCTGCATGCGAACGTCGCTAAGTTGTAATGGGGCAACAAGCCTCTGTGTAAATGTAAGCGTAAAGTCAACCTGTCTACAGTCTGTTTGCAGTGACTTCCACCCTCCCTTCTCTAAACAGAGCCAAATGGAGGGTACGGTACATAGTGATTGTGGATTTTACGTGTTTGTTAGTGTTCAGCATGGCACACAAAACTGGCATTAGGCTGCAAAGACAGCTTTACTTCACGTCCCAAGCCTAACCTTTATAACATAGATAAGTCTCCAACAACACACCTGTATTCCTCGGAGATTTGGCCAGATTTTTAACCAAAGCAACCTCGCAATGTATGAAATAATCCAGAAAAATATGGCTACAGTCTTGGGATAATTTTACGTCTTTTCTTTTTTTTGGAAGAATAAACAGTGCCTTTTTTGGGAATAATTATCTACTGATGGGTTAGGTTCATCTATTTTTTATGCAGAAAGGTGAATTTTGTAAATTAATCCACTGGTATTTCCTTCACACTAATTACCAGGGGCGTGGTTTTGTTTTCCTCTCCAGGGAAAGAGTGGAAAGGGAATCTCGCTTCTACATATATGCAACGAACCTTTACCAGTAATACAAAAAGTGGTTCAGTGTTATCAGTAAAAGTAAACGAACAGACAGCTCTACAAGTGTGCGCAGTAAATTACGCGTTCTTGTGTTATTTACTAGAGGTAAGACATAAACAATGGCTGGCCATTTAAAAGGATACTTCCATTCAACGATGTACATGCAGGCCCTGCGTATGGGGTTCTTCAGGCCCAGACAGAAGAGGGCCCGTGGGGGCCAGTACGGCCCCTGTTGGCGCTGCTTGCGCTTGTTGGCTGCGGCCGTCATGACGGACAGGGTGGTCTGCCAGCGGGTGCTGAGTGGAGGTGGGTTCGGTGACTGAGCGACAGTGGCCCCGAGGCTGCTGCCGGTGCTGGCCGGTGGGAGAGTCGGACTCGGACTGGTGCTGTACCTCTGTGTGCTGCTACTACTGTATCTCCGTCTGCCCGGGAGTGAGGTCCGCTGTCGACCATTATTCACACCTGTGGAGGACAGGTGAACATCAGTGACGTATAACAATTATTACAAGACATGGACCGCTATCTCCTCACACCAGGTAAAACACCACAGCTGCCCTCTCACCCTCATACAACCAGCGGTTCCCTCACATAAACATAGAATTGGTCCTGCCTTTTACAATTTCGCAGTTAAACACACGACTTTACCTCAGATTGGGAGAGATAATGCCAGCCGTTTGGGTACAGACGATATCAAACCACTGAACGAACACAACCCGCGCCATTTTTCAAACGATAAGGAGGGAGACTGGCGATTATAGCCTGTGAAAAACACTGATTTTTCTCCCTTTATCTCCACTAAATCACGATACAAGAGATCAAATACAACACCACGACATATCTAGTCTTTCATTTTGCCGTTACCAGTCGGTTCAAGCTCCATGCCTGTATTTTCCTGACGGGATTATTTCTCTGCCCCGCTCAGTGTCCGCTCGAGTACTCCGCCATGATTTTGCTCATTGACATCCGTGCATCTGTATTACATCCGGTGTAACGGGCCATGAGTCTTCCGGCTCACTGTGCCAGGAAGGACCCAAAAATTTCCCTAAAAACAATTTTATCATGCAAGTTAGGATAATGATATATAAAATCATGTTCTATGTGTTATGTGGAAACTTGAGATTATTTTTATGTAAGGTGAGAAACATGAAAAAGTAAAGGTAAGGGGGGTGATGTATGGGGGTGGGGGATAAATTGTCGGCGACAGCGGGACATTTGATCCCAGGCCCAGGGATACTCTGAGCACGCGCCAAGACTGTTGTGCTCATGGCTTCATACCCAGAATATGTTGGACATGCTTCACATACTTCGCCACACGTTCTGCTGAGAAGACGTTAACAGAAATCGTTTGAAATAATGCATTATTTAAAAATTCAAGGCCTCAATTGTGCCTCACAACACGTCTCCCAATTAACCAGAACTGTCCCCAAGTGACATGCCGGGAAGGAGATATCGGTATCTAAACAGCGAACCAACATCGCCTGATTTGGGGAGTCTACACCAAGAATAACCCAATACGCCCTTATTTGTATCTCCACAACGCAACCGCTTAAGAAAGAAAAATAACGCCTACAGTAAAGCCGTAATGTACAATAAATACTATCCCATTTTCCACAACATCCAAAATCAAAGAATTGTGATGCTTTGATTGCTGTGCTTGTGAATAAGGCGATAACAAATTAAATTGCAATGAATTTTCCTGGCGCTAGGAAGAGCGGGGGAGACCATGGTGAATCAGTCACAACTACTTCCACTCTATCTCCATCACCACAGCCACTAAAGAAGCGCTTCAAAATGATCTAATATTTCACGCATATCGCAAAGCTACATGTCATGCAGATTTTGTGGAAATTGCTAAAAAGGAAGCACTGTACCTCAAGATTCGGGACCAGAGTGTGGGAGCAGCCATCTTGCATTTTTCCAATAGCAGAATTAATAATAGATTTGCCAAAATGAGGTCAATCTCCATGCACTTTTTATATGCTCATGAATATTCAACGAGCAAAATCACACCCTAGTGTCACTCAACGTGACACCAGCACAGCGCCTGCCTTTTCGGTGCTATCGGGAGCGATATTTGGAAATGGTCGGACGTTTTCTAATTGGCTTCATCGTTGCGGAAGGCGTAGGCAAACCATTGTTGACAGCCGCTTTCCAAGCCTTCTCTAGCCTTAGCGCTGTCATCTGCGGATTACTGCTTAAATATTGATGAAGATTCATGCTTGGGTGCACACATCTATAGATGGCGTTTGGGGGTTGGTAATGCTGCGAGCTGCACAACTCGATAACACAGATTGATTGATAGTACTTCGACAGAAAACACGCGGGCAGCCATGGTCGGTAAACACAAACAAGAGGCACCGTTGAGACATTTATAGCCAAGGGAGTTAAGAGAGACCTCCTTGATATAATTTATTTTCATAATTAAGCAGGAGCGTAAGATAACAGAAATGTTGTAAGGCGGTCTTTGGGAAAGCTTCGTCATGTCACTTGCATCGTTGAATTGACTGGTCAATATCTGATCAGCTCACTCAATGGCCTGGTGTAAAATAATGGCATTTCCAGTCGAAGATCAGAATGATTTCAGTCCGCTGCTGGCCGGAATGATCTAACGATTGTGAGGGCCCCACCAACGATTTGCTCCAAGCAGCCTCAAAACGGTCATTTTAGAAGAAGTTGCGGCGATTCTAAGTCAGTGCGACGTTTCTTGCATAG
>LZCU01181244.1:0-16964 GCA_001663935.1 Asymmetron lucayanum | reverse complement strand
TACTGATCCCAGCGAGGGTAGCCAACGACTCTCCTTGGAAGTTGACTGTTAGTATTGAAATGACCTGTGTGTGTTTAAATTTAATATAGGACAGATAACCTTTGAAGATTTTGATTTTATTTTGTCAGTTTGCTGTCATGCCTTTCAGCAGAAAAATATGATAAGCTTTGTTTGTTCTTTATAGAGATTGTATTGATGACAAAATGTTATCTGCTTGCAAATATATTACAATCCGTCATGTATTTATCTGTCCTATTCAGTACCGGAATCTCCAACAAATCTCCAGTTTATCACCGTGGATACAGACAGTCTAGAGCTGTCCTGGACCGCCTCTAGGTATGCTGATACCTACAGAGTAAGCTGTGAGGCTGTCGGAGTGAACGTGACTGACTCTGTGGCTACCACTAACTCCAACACACACACAATCGTGGGCCTTTCACCAGGAACCTTGTACACTGTTAGGGTGTACGGGATCAGGAACGGTGTGGAAAGTGTGCCGCTTCAAGGAGTTCAGGGGACGGGTAAGCCTTCCTCTATTTCAAGGAATACGGTGCTGTACATTTTCTTATTCTTTATTGAAAGGATTGATTGCAAACTTTTACATGTTTTTCACCAGAATCAATAAGGTACATACCCACTGTCCTCTTTAGCACCCGAAGCTCCCACGAATCTTCAGTTCACCACAGTGTCTACAGACAGTCTTGAAGTGTCGTGGACGGCCTCTAGTTCAGCTGATACCTACAGAGTGAGCTACTGGGCTTACCTACGGTTTGAGACTGACTCTGTGGCTAACACTAACTCCACTACATACACAATCGGTGGCCTGTCACCAGGAACCCCGTACACTGTTAGGGTGTACGGAATAAGAAACGGTGTGGAAAGTGCGCCGCTTCAAGGAATTCATGGGACGGGTAAGCATCCTTCTATTTAAAGAAAATATAGTGCTGAACATTTTCGTATTCTTTATGGAATGTATTGATTGCAAATTGTTACCTGATTGTAAAGGGGCTCTTACAAACGACGTACTGTAAAGAAATCGGGGAATCGGGGGGAGTAAGACTTTTTTTCATAATTGAAAGAAGTGATACTAGTATATTTATTTCTTTGACGGAGACGGTATTGATGGCAAATATATACAAGCTTGCTTCAAGGTTACAACTTGTGACATAGTCTTCTGTCCTCCGTAGAACCCGAAGCTCCCACAAATCTACAGTTCACCACAGTGTCTACGGACAGTCTTACAGTGTCATGGACTGCCTCTAGTTCTGCTGATGAATACAGCGTGACCGCTAGGACTGAGGGTGGATGGTGGGGAGTCTCTTTCTCTGCTACCGCCTCCACCACACAAACCATCTCGAACCTGTCGCCAGGAACCTTGTACACTGTATCGGTGTACGGAAGGAAGGGCGGTGTGGAAAGCGCACGGCTCCAAGGAGCTCACGGGACGGGTAAGCATGTTTCCATCGAAAAAATATATAAAACTGTACATTTTTCATATTTCATATTTTCATACTCCGTAAAGGGGAGCAATATCTGTTTTTGCTGGTGCATTCTTCTTCTTCTTCTGCCGTCTTCACAACTTCTTTGACATTGCATATCTCAAGATGACATGGACAGATGTCACTCATTTTTGTCGTATGGGAAGGTTAAGTAAAGATGAGCAGAGCAAAATACCATTTGCATATTTAACGAGTTAATATCATATTACCATGAAGGAAATAGGTGTCCTTGGTAAATGGTAGGGATGTCATACCAATGGTATAGGGAGCTTAGGTGAAGGTTCAAACAAAGAAATATGACTTATGCTAATTGTGACCTAATTTGCTTAATTAATGAGGAAATATTAGAATATTTCCCTTACTGTAAATGCTAGGGATTTCATATTGGAGGTATAGGTACCTTTGGGAAAGGTGAATAAAATGACAGGTGTGTTATGCTAATGAGGACCTAATTTGCATAATGCAGATACTTCATATTTCCCTTACGGTACTTGGTATGGACGTCATGTTGGAGGTATAGGTAGCTGTAGGAAAGGTGAATGCAATGAAATGTGTGCTATGCTAATGAGGACCTACTGTGCATAATTTATGCAGACGTTTAATATTTCTTGTGAGATAAATGGTAGTGATTTACTGTTGGAGATATAGGTGCATACGATGGACTGCGTATTGCGCTATTGAAGACATAATTAACATAATTAATGCTCATGGGGGAAATATTATGGCATTTTCTGGAAAATGTTGTTTCTAGTTTCGATTCTTTTTGTACGGCAATTTTAGCAATTTGCTACCTTTTTGCTACATTTTGGTAAATACTCTTCTGTCCTCTTTAGCACCCGAAGCCCCAACGAATCTACAATTCATGTCAGTATCTATAGGCAGTGTTGAAGTATCATGGAACGCCTCTAGTTCTGCTGATACCTACAGAGTGAGCTACCAGGCTACCGGCGGGTCCGAGACTGACTCTGTGGTTAACACTACCTCCACCACACACACAATTTCGGGGCTGACTGCAGGAACTTTGTACACTGTTACAGTGTACGGAATCGGAAACGACGTGGAAAGCGCACCGCTCCAAGTAAATCGGAGAACTAGTAAGCACTTTCTTTTCCAGCTAAAATAACTATTGTTAGGACTTGTTTTGCAATCCAACTGACGGTAGCTGACGAAATATTCATCACAGAAGGAGATTCCAATTTGACACATTAAACCTATCTAGGAGGAGGGGCAAAACCAAAAATGCCCCCGCCAGCTTCAACATGATACATCTTCTGAACGGCTTCAGCTAGGAACAGAAAACTTGGCGAATTTTCCTGAAATATCGTTCGCAACAATGTATCAATAATAATCTAAGTATTGTATTGTGTATTGTCATGGCAACGGGTTGTTTACATGTATGTTTGTCAAATTTTAGTGACAAGTATGCACTGTGAATCATTGCGGTGTTTTCACGAATGTTTTCAGGTGTGTGTGTGTGAGAGAGAGTGAGAGAGTGTGAAGTCATATTTAAGGTCTTACTTTGCTTGCGGTTTGCTTCTATATTTTAGAGCCCAATCCACCAGGTGTCATAGCAACGAACATCCAACTGTCCTGGGGGCCTTCCGCCGGAGGCGTGCTGTCTGGGTACGAAATCCTCTACACACCAGACGATGGTACTACTCACACTTTGTCAGTGGACAATGAAACCACAACAGTGTTACCACCCATCACCCTGATTCCTGGTGAACTGTACACCATCCAACTGTATGCTGTGAGTGAGACTGGTGGCTACAGATCGGAGAGTGACAGGATAACCATTACAGCCAGAACCGGTAGGTCTCTACGCTCTCACACTAACGTATGTGTAGAGTCAACCTTACATGCCATGTCTGCGAAGATCATCAGAAGTGTGGGAAAAAGTCACCGATACATACGAGTGCTAGTTCCCTGGCTCAAATCAGTGAAGCTTGAAGGTCATATTTTCATCTGTTTGTGGTATATTTATATATTACACGAATATACATTTATATGTACATTTCATCTGTACATACATGTATATCTGACGATTGTCACTGCTGTATTGTCGCAGTTTTGTACCCATAAGCATTGACGCATTATTCATGTCATTTTTCAGATCCAATAACTGCTTCCGCAACACCAAACCCTCTGCAGAAATCCTGTACAAGTACCTTTCAAAAATTCTCTGTGGAAGAATCGAGTAGTGATGTCAGTCTTACGGTGCCGATTCCTGTCCATACGTCCTGTCAGAATTGTTCCATCACCTATGGGAAGATCACCTGCAACATAGATGATCAGTACAACGTTTCATCATATATAGTGGCAAACTCCTCATCGAGTACAGCATGTGACATTATTATCACTTCTCCACTACTGGACAGAGAATCAACACCGAGTATCAGGTTTGAGGTTGGTTGGACCAGATCTGTTTATAACTCTGGGTACCATGTTTACGATGATTGTGGCAGCATCCCGGTAGAGATCTCCATAGTTGATGTAAACGACAACCCTCCAGTATTCGAACCAGATTTCGCGACAACGCCGTACATTCGGGATAGAATCTCCGCAGGAACTATTCTCGCGGTTGCGAAAGCCCAGGATGCTGACATGGGAGAAAACGCCGCTATATCGTACAGCATTCCATCCGCAAAGGAATCAGAATACTTCCAAATCGATAACAACGGCGTGGTGACAAATCGACGTGATTTAAATCAGAACCTATTAAGGCTATCTGGACTTCTGTTGGATCAGGAGGTAAACATCGTTGTCATGGCAACTGACGGTGCACTCTACACAACAACAACAATCTCCTTGACAGTAATTGATGAAGCAGGAGGCAATACAAGCATGAGGTAGGCATCATCATCATTACATCACCAGGTATCAATTTTGCTGCCTTTCTATTTTCTTCTGTACATCCCTCCATGCCCACATAAGAAGAATAGTGCCCAAAATTGCAGAATAGTAAAGGGGGTATGAGACCAGATACAACGAGGTATGAGGCATTAGAAAGATAAGCGTAACCCTTGCGACTTTTATACGTAAGGCAAAGTGTTGGTCATTGTAGTCGCAATAATTTAGTTCCCTTTCCCCACAACTGTTCCGTATTAGTTCACTTGATGTATCGGTTGCCGAAGAACAACCACCCGGCACTTCAGTCATCAACCTCCGAGAACACAGGCCACATGACGCTGACGACATCATCTATAGCTTCACTCATACATCGAAGAGTTTTGAATTAAATGCAACCTCGGTAAGTTTGCAATCATTGCAACCTTACGTCTCTCACTAGTGACGAATACGTCTTGTCTTTTCATACGAAGTGATTCGTGCTTAAATGTTTTTTATTTATTGATGACTTTGTCCACATTCACAGGTAAATATGATTTCTGTAGACAATGCTTTTGCCAAAAATCTCGACATGGACATTTGTATTATCTTTTAGTATCAAACTGCTGTGTTACAGGGAGAGATTACCACGGCGGAGGTACTTGATCGAGAGCAGACAGACGAGTACATACTGACCATCACTGCATCAGATCCTGGTGGATGTTACTCGTCGGTGAGCATATTAATTTGTAGCGATAGAGGTGACTTGAATAAACCGACTCATACGCACAACCATACAAACACACACACACGCAGACACACACACAGAGACAGAGATAAACGCAAAAATATAGCATATGATCAGTGCCTTGCAATAAAAACCTAAGTTGTCGCTAGTGAACATCTGTATGTATATACACAGACCCCAACAGGTATACTTGTGTTCACTAACACCTTTCTTCGTACCAAGGCACTCAATATGTGCTATACATACCAGTATGGCTTGCTCCGTGTAGTGTTGAGGTCTTACGATTTCGTACGATCTTCATGATACCGAACTTTAATATCTCTCTTCAACGATTCCAACAGGCCTCTGTTGAAATAACGGTGACGGTTGAGGACGTGAATGACAACGCTCCAGTCCTACTTAAGGAAGCCTACCATGGACATATTCAAGAAGACGCCGTCGGAGGACAACCAGTTACAATGGTAAGCTTACATTTTTGGTATATCCTAGTTGTAGCGCTGCGTTGTGCTTGTAATGTATGCAACTCTATTTCGCAAATATAAATATTTCGTAATTTATATATTTACTGTCAAGTATGCCTCTAAAACGATTAAAAAGTCCATGTATTGATCAACCCCACAGGTTGGCGATCGAATATTTGCCGTTGATGATGACATAGGCAATAACAGTCGAATCACGTACGATATTGACTGTTGCCAAAATGTCTTCTCTATTGATGAATATACCGGAGAAATCACAACCAAAGACGAAGATTCATTCAGCTTGGATCGAGAGAGCATATCCGTGTACCACCTTACAGTTGTCGCTCGTGATAATCCTTCTAGTGAAAGTTTGAGGAGGGAAGGTCGAGCAAACGTCACGATCTACGTTTTGGACGTCAACGACAACAAGCCACTGTTCACTCAGGCTTCTCCCCTCAACGTGACCTTGTACGAAAATGAAACCGAAGGTTCTCTTGTTGCTAAACTTGAAGCTAAGGACCTAGATGAGGGAACAAACGGAGAGGTGTACTATAAGATAGAGTCTAGCACAGAAGGCAAGTTTCAAATGGACGGAGAAACAGGGAAGGTTGAGGTTGCTGGCGAGCTTGATCGAGAAACAAAGGACTTCTACGAGCTGAATATTTCTGCTATCGACAGAGGCAAGCCACAGTTGGTAACCAGTAGCTTTTACTTACACATCACTATCGGGGACGTCAATGATAATGAGCCCAGATTCTCAAAGTCATCGTACGTCTTGACTGTCCTAGAAGAAACCGAAGTGGGCTCAGCAATAGGGAACATCACGGCGGAAGATGATGATTTGGACACAAACGCTCAGATTACGTATTCGTTTATTGAAAGTGTACCGCATTTTAAAATCAACGAAACAACTGGGACAATAACCATCCTTTCCGTTCTTGATTTCGATAATGTAACACATCCAAAGTTGTCAACTTTCAAAGTTCAAGCAACCGATGGTTTGCATTCATCGACAGTTCAAGTGCAAGTCCATCTAGCGGACATAAACGATAACACCCCTGAGTTTCGTGCCGACAACTATTCCGTACAGCTATTCTACGTCACTTCTCCCGCTATAGTACAGGTTGTTGATGCCACGGATAAGGACAGTGGTTCTAATGCTGAGATTACGTACAGCTTCTCTGATGACGACTCGACAGTATTCAAGATAGATCCCTCGAAAGGCATCATTCGGATTGAAGGTGACCCAGGTAGTACTGAAGTGTTCAGTCTAAGTGTGACGGCCATAGACAAGGGAAATCCACCAATGAACACAACAATTGATCTTTTGATTACAATCGACAAGCTTTCCAGTAGCGACTATCGTGTCTCCTTCGACGGGAGAGAGTTTGAGGGCTACGTACAGGAGAACGATAACAGCGTGCAAGTGATTACTTATCTGTCAGCTGTCATCAGAGGCCTAAAACCCAATGATGATGATGATTGCCAAACGGATCTAAGATATAAATTGGCGGCAAGATCAGGCAGCTTTGAGTTCGCCGTCAACGAAACCACGGTTAGTTTTCAAACCTTGCTATTGTATTGTCTAAATAGTTTAAAGTTATGATCAACCCAACTTTAGCGAAATACAGAAAAACAACTAGGGGCCCAAGTCTTCTCACACTTCTTTTTTATCCCTAGATCTGTCTATCTCTGTAGTATGGTGTTCATAGCATCTTCAGGTCAAAAGATACTAAACCCTTTAATGCAAGTTATGTCTTAATTAACAGAATTACTGTTTAATCATGTTCGTCTCCAACAAACCAAGCTACCTACATGCAAACGTGCATGTTCTACATTGCACATTTGTTCTTAAGTGAAGTGAAGAAGACATTACAAGACGTCTTTTATCCCCAACAGGGAGAGATCAACACAGGAGGTACCATTTTTGACAGAGAAATAGAGGCAACCTACACGTTTGCGGTTGTCGTCGAGAATAGCTGCACTTCCAAAAGCTTTGACTACACTTCGGTAAGGATAAATCTCGCTCGTTGTTGATTTCAACATGCACGATTCCATCACTATTGACAGAATTTTATATTTCACATTTCAGATTGATTAATGAAAATTAAGCTGACTTCTGTACTATATTGTGTTGAACTTCAACAACCTCTTCCGGTTTTACGAATCCTGTTCTTTACCAGGTTACAGTCCATGTGAATGATACAAACGATGAACGTCCAACCTTTCAATGCACTGCCGACCCTTTCCTGGTATCTGAGGGCATTGGAGGGGTACAGGTTGGTAGAGTAATCGCAGAGGACAGGGACGCTGGTTCTAATGCTGACATCTATTACAGCATCTCCTCTGGTGGTAAGTACATTTCTCATTGTTGTAACTGATTTGCTCACAACGAGACCATTCATACCATTTCTACCTAATCAGCTAGTGCTGGGAAAAACCAAACGAAGGATGGTTGACGGTTAACCTTGCTTGTAAAGATATGCAAATGGTAGTCTGGAAGATGGTTCCATAGCACTGCAGTGATACGGAAGATAAGGAAGAAGTTGTTGCAGTGGAAAGCCTTTAGTTTTGGAATTAGAATTGTATCATAACAGTGTAGCGTTATATGTGTGGACCAGTTGAAACCCAAGTGACACGCTGAAAACTTCCCAACGACGTTCACTATTCTTCTTGAGTATTTCATCATCGTGTATGATGTAATTCACCAACCTTTCAATGTCATGTCACTTTTGCTTGTTTTAGGAAGTATATTCATCATTGATGACAACGGAATCATAAGTCTAACATCGTTGGCCTCACTGGACAGGGAAGCTAACGAGAGTCATACTTTGACCATATTGGTAAGCAAAACTGCAAAATCCATGCTAACAGAAAATATTTATAACAGCTCTTTTACGTTGTCGTGTATTTTTTGGAATCGATACTGTCATAGTTACAAGTGTATTGCAGTATTTCATCTGATGTGTACATACACTACATCTTTGTCTTATATTACCACAGTCCTTGACCAATTATTGATAATGGGTTACCATAGTGGGAACTTGATTTCGATTTAGGGCTATTGAATTATAACACTGTCATTTTTTAAAATCTTTTTCCAGGCGGAAGATGGAGGAGTCCCTTCCCTGAACGACACCTGTACTGTGCATGTGCAAGTCACTGACATCAATGACAACGCACCACAATTTGATGATCAACAGGCCTATGAGCTAGTCCTATCAGAGAGCACGAATACGTACACTAAGGTAACTATTTCAAGGAAGGTTCAACCATTACAGAATTGTGCTATAATTTTGTCTTAAGGAGTTAAGCAAATGGTATCCTATAAGACGGTTGTTTACAATACGTATTTAGAAAATGAACAAATGATTCGTACGTTTTGTTATATCTTTGTACAGTTAAATATCACCATCACAGCATCTGACGTGGATTCTGGTACCAATGGAGAGACGACATTCTCATTACATGGAGTGGGGAGTGGTCTTTTCGAAATAAACCGTAAGGCTACTACTTTGTTTTGTGTCTGAGTATTGTATAATGAAAGCTTTGTTGTATGTAATTAAAAGTACCAAGCGATCGGAGAATATTTTTGGAAAATAAAAAACAACGATTTTGCGAAGAAGAGTAAGTACTAGGAGTGACTACAGAATAATACGATATTCAACGTTTTCTTTCAGAACTTCTTTCTATCGAAACTTTTGTTCTTGTTTTGTGCTTCACTTATGTCCATTACTGTTTGTCAGTTTGTTTGTTTTGCAAAGACGACAAACCATCAAAAAGTATCTAATTTTCGATTATTAGCTGATTCTGGAGCTATCGACCTGATTGGCCGTTTGGACTACGAAGAAACATCGTCCTACAATTTAACCATTACTGCCACGGACAAAGGTGATCCACCACAGAACTCCAGCGTACCACTGTGGATCGAAATAACAGACGCTAACGACAACCCACCCATGTTTGATCGTGACGACTACAATATTTCAACTTATCGTGACGTATCAACAGCTCACGTCATCATCACAGTCAGCGCCACTGACAGGGATTCTGGAGTTAACGCTCTTGTGCTCTATAACATTACAGGTAAGAGTTGCTGCTTTAATAGGTTATTTTAATAAGTTTAATAAGTTATTTTCATGCCTAAGTCGAGTTATTCTTCCACCGACAAGTTTTCTTACCGCAAAGGATAACTCCACAAAGTTACGAGTGAATTTTAGTTTGCTGATCATACCAAAGCCAGACATTGTAAGAGTTATGGAAAATCAGGACTAGCAGACTAAGAGAATCTAGACATTCACAAAAAAGTCACAGAGATAGAAAACAGTTCCAGGTAAGAAGATGGGCAATATATTTGTTATATGAAGTTTTGTTAAAGTTCAGAATTATGAATAACTCATCTCTCACTTTTCAGGTCTCTATGGCCCAACACCCACTAGAGCCCCGATTGGTAAAACACTGTTCAACATTGACGGCTCAACAGGAGAGATACGGGTTACAGATCAGTTTCTTCATGACGATGCTCAGCAATACGAACTGATGATCACATCGACAGACAAGGGCGATCCGCCACTTACCAGGACTACAACGGTATGTTTCAAATGCTGCTGTAGCAGATTCGAAACAAATGCTGGATTTGCAATTGCTGTCTCCAGTAGAATCTGTAGATGTCATATTGAACAGGTTTTCGATAAGAGCGGTCAACCAACACACGCCTAAGTCTAGACAAACGTCTTCCCTCTCTATTTTACCAGAATCATTTGATGTTGTATTTAAAGGTAAATTCACAAAAAGTAATTAGCATATTACCATGCAATAGTATAATAGTTGTATGTCAGGAAGAGTCTCGTTATCATTCGTATACACATGTCGATGACGTCATTGAGAAATGACAGCTAAGATGGTATGGCGACCTAAAAATAATGAACGAGAACAGGCTCCCACGGGGATTCTTTGAGTATATGCCAAAAAGCCCCAGTGTGGAGGACAGGCGAGTTAAATGGATATTCGATATTAAGGGAGCCCTGGAAGAAAAAAGGAAAAACATTGTCGAAAGTGGAGGCATGTTAAAATGTATCCTTGTGGGTCGCAAAGAATAGAGACTTCCAGCGAGGAAGGATAACCGACAAGCACCAATTACTAACCTAGCAATTGTGCAGGCTAAGGAGAAAAAAGTACTAGTATTAGTTGTGAAAAAATGTTCGGGTCTGTTTGTGTCACTACAGGTTCTCATCGACGTTGCAGAAACAAACTTTTTCGCACCGGAGTTCTTGGACTTCCCATATAATCTTCACATCGAAGAAGACTATGGAACGACCTGGTCATCCCAGATGATAGTGAAAATTAGAGCAACTGACAATGATACCGACCTTGAAGGCGAAGTTCGTTTTCTTCTTTCGGAAAAGGTTGATATCTCAGGTAGGAAAACGCCATGGGATGCTGATGTTGCATATCCATCAACACCGGTTATCTCTCCTCCTCCTTCTTCACCGGTAATCTCTATGTCTTCGTGAATAACAAAAATGTGAAAATGTATGGTTTCTCCCTAAGGTTTTGCATTGCCGCGGTATCTCATTCATCATTTGATAAGGCCGGTCAAATCTTTATCTCAATCGCGAAATAAAAAGCATGCTGAAAGGAAAATGTCATCATCGTCACTGAAGTCACTGAAGTTACTTTGTTCGCTTAAGTTTCAGACTATTGAATGATGAGATAATAAGTTACCGGAATGATGCCAGCCAAAGCTCGACCGACTCTGTTAAGAACCAATGCTTTGAAGATAACCGGTACGATTAGCAACCCACGAGATGACAGTGTATACATAAAGGCAACCATTTCCAAACGTTGAGCCAAAAAAAAGGCAAAACCCACCATAGGCTGAACAATCTTGGAATTTTCATTAGAACATATCAATATATTAATATATCATTAGAATATATACATTGATCTGGCTGACTCAATACATTCTTTCGTACAGAGCTTTTCAAGATTGACAACATAGAAAAGGAGGATGGCGTTTTTGTTTCGGCGATTTGGACCAACGGGACTCTCGACCGAGAAACACATCCTTCCGGACTGAAGCTTACAGTATTAGCCGTGGATCAAGGAGTTGCTCCAAAGACAAGTACATCCGTCATAGAGATCATCCTAGAAGACGTCAATGACAATCCTCCAACCCTGGATGTCGAAAATGAAATGGTGACAATTGAAAGGGTATGCTTACTTTCTTTCCTTTACAGTCATGCCACGGAAATATGACTATTCTATACGTTAGTTCTGTAAAGATATGAAGCACTGATTCTGGCTCAAGGGCACCTTTGACCCGTTGCTCGGGCCACAAAGAAACTAGGTCCATGAGACAAGCATCTAGTCATTTCATCTTGAGAAGGATCAGAGGACTGACCGAAAGCCTGGTGAACGGAACAAACGCGTAAAATGCACATCGTATTAACCAACGTAACAGACTAAAAACTTATAAGCATTGGAATTAAGAAGACGAAGGAAGTAAACTTTGCCGGGCTGCCATCTATTGTATCGGGCAGGTGGCTTATTTTCTCTGCTGTGAATGCTACAAAAAAATGTATCAAATAAATAAACAATCATGATTTGAAAATTAATATGGAAATATTAACATATTTCCTCTGTTTTGCAGTCTTTGCCTATTGGCTCTCCAGTGCTGACAGTAAGCGTAATCGATCCCGACTTGGACAGCGAACTGCACTTTGAGCTTCTGGTCCCGAGCGAATTCTTCCGCATCAACGAAACTACCGGAGAAATCTCCATTGCTAAAGAATTCCCCGAATCATCTGCAGGCGATGATCAACATAATGTGCCTATCTTGGTGTCCGACAGCGACCGTTTCTTTACAGTTGGCTCCATATCTATATATGTTGGGAATCCAAATTTCTATGCCCCAATTTTCAGTAAACCCGCATACCAAACGACCATCCTGAGGGATACTGAAGTAGGCACCAAGCTGACAGACCTCAACATCTTTGCGTGTGACATAGATTGTCCTGAATCCTGCAACGGTTCCTTACCAGCACACTGTCCAAATGAAGGCAGATTGACCTACGACATCTTAGTAAACTTCAGAGATATCTTTGCCATTGACAACTACACGGGACTCATGACAACACAGTGGCCACTGGAAGCTACAATTAACAACTACCTACTGACTATTGTCGCTATTGACAAAGCCGAAAACCCACGTACAGGCTCAGCCTCGGTCTGGATCAACGTGGAGGAAATGGGAAGTACGCCTGCTACGACAACAACGCTACCTTGTGACGAGAACACTGAGTTACGCTATGTTCTTTATGGAGTTGGCGGTGCAGCTGGGTTGCTCCTTGTGATAAGCATTGCTCTTCTGGTTCAGTTGGTGTCAACGCAACGCCGTGTTAAATCCATGTCTACTGCACACCTTACGACACCAGCCTTCACCGCTGCACAACATTATGACTACGTACCGGCGAAGGATGACTACGCGTACGCCGAGGGAACAGGGGAAGACTCGCCGGCCCCACCGCCAGTAGAGAACCGCCCTTCGCTAACGGACATAGCGCAGGGCGACGGAGCGCTGGGACCACCAATTGAGATGAACACCCGTGACAGAATGCGAGCAGGTCTGAAATATTACATGTCTATTTTTGGCACAAAAGTTAATCTGTATTGCTTATTAACGTTGTCCAGAGCTTAACTATCTTCCAACATAAAGAAGCAGACTTACCACCAAATTTTCGACCGTCTCTTCGATCTTCATCAGGTAGAATGAATGACCAATGGCTATGACCACGTGACCTTACAGACACGTGACATCAGCAATAGGTCAGAAGTGCCAGGAAGTTTATGCCGCCTGCTGTCAGTGGTTGGTCATTCAGTTTACCTGTTTAAGATATCAGAGATGACGAAAAATCGGTAAATCCGCTTCTTTTGTGTTGAGATATATCCCTCATATTCCTCAATTTCAATTTCATGAGTGATGACAATACGGTGGCGCAAGTCCTGCTATAATTTATTAATATAATTCTTTAATATCATTTACTCCAAACAGAGCTACGAGGAAGAATTAATGACCAGACAAGAGGGGGTGAAGGCAACGTCGGTCAAGAGATGCGTCCACTGCACCGTAGACCAGAAAGCGTCCGCCGAGAGATGAAGTAAGCTGATGGTTACCAGCACATTTTTCCATTAATATGTACAACAGACACACCCGTATACAACATTTAGTTGCGAAGATACCAACAACAGAAGCCAGAAATTCAAGCCCTTGGTGTGGCAGGTCCTTCAGTGTAATGTAAGCTGTCACCACCGCGCGCCTGCGATGCTGGTGCGTTACTCCAAAGGCTGGTGATCCTATTCAGACTCACAACACGGTTACAACAGCCTAAATTCCAGTCTTTGCGATCATGTATGCGCAATATTGACTTGTAATTGTCATACTGTGTGTAGCAAGAGTTGAATATTAATGTAACCAGTTAATATCAATGACAGACTAACATGCATGTCTAATTTTCGTACTTAAATGACAGTAACATGTAACTTTTTATGTCTTTAGATATGGCTACCTACAGCTCGGCGGACAAGGCAACGTCAACGGCGCAGCAAACACCACTGAAACCACTACAGACACTGACAAGTACGGGTACTTAAACCCAGGACATCATCGTCGACAGCCCGAACACGTCTATAAAAATGATAACAGAGCTAGACGGGATCACAGTGACACGTACTTCTATGAGATCCCTAGCCCCGATTACGATTTGCCACCAGGAAACACAAGGCTCTAAGCTACGAAAGATATACTTTGTACAGTTTTTGGTATTGTAAGGATTAATCTTTTTGCTGTGAAAGTAAATATAAATTGTGAATTCATTTCAAGGAACGATAGGTTTTTGGGTGAAGCGAGTGTATAACTCAGATGAAGGTGAAAAGATAGAAGAAAATGTGTTGAGCACATACTGGGTTACCAAGTCTTGGATTTAGAAATCACAGATTGTATTTGTTTACTTATCTTGTTGGCTATGTTTTGCAAAAATGATACTCGGTTTCAATTATGCAGAACGATGTGTACATACAGACCGTCGAAAACTAATGTGTTTTTGATAATTTCTTTTGATTGTTAGCTTCTTACCCCAGTTTGTCACCTGGTAGGATATAAGATATCTTGGAACGTTTGCCTACAGACGCATCTGTTTTTTGTTCACAATCAAAATACATTCATGTCTTTCTGTCATTGACCATGGTCTTTGATATGTTTCTATGTCTTGTGAATTTACTTAATTCAAGTTGTAACTTAGTATATCAGACCACATCACAATATTATAGATTATAGATTATAGAGTATATTATGATGATATCCTCAAAGGCATTCATTTATTTAACCTTTTTTAATTGGATCATCGGCTAGTTAGTTGATAGATATTACCGGGATTCATGTTAGACTCACAGTCCCACCCGTTTACTATTCGGTTCCCCAATTATGCACACAGTTAGTGCTTACAGGCAGAATATCTTATACAACTACAAGCGATTTAACGCACCGCTGGCATTCATAACAATGTAAACATCTGGCGACAAATAGAGAACTCGACAACGACACTGATTCTCCATAGAACACAAAGCCCCTTTATTTGGAAACAAAAGAGAAGGAAATGGATACAAGAAGACCACACAAACGAGACGGTGCTCTTTGCATTCATGTGTTCCACGGGGTCCTTTATTGCTAATAAAA
The DNA here is from genome assembly GCA_001663935.1 of Asymmetron lucayanum. Classification (NCBI taxonomy): domain Eukaryota; kingdom Metazoa; phylum Chordata; class Leptocardii; order Amphioxiformes; family Branchiostomatidae; genus Asymmetron; species Asymmetron lucayanum. The sequence goes on along the minus strand of LZCU01181244.1, from coordinate 1,697 downwards.
TAAAGCACCGTTGACATGTAAATTATTAGGATTTGGCGTTGAAAATAATTATATTATTTTCTTAAACTTCAGCAAGTTGCACAGAACACTTCAATGCATGCAATGTATCTGCTGTCTTCTGACAATATTGAGGTTATTTTAAAACCTATCCAACAATAATATGGCGTAGCATGGATTAGTTTACACAACGAAAGTGCAAAAGTTATATACTTCTTGTTATATCACGTTGGCTGCATAAAATAAAATTCGTCAATCACGGCAAGGCAGTTTGCTAAGTAACGAATCGTTTCGAACCAATGTCGTAGAGAGTCAATGAAAATTAGGAAGTGAATTTTGGGTAGTATAGACATAGGAATTTGTAACGATCCCACAAAGTTATACATTGTTTGCCGTACGGTGAGGTTGTACTGAGTCAGTCAACTTCAAGTTCTGGTTTTCACACAAAGTTCTTACAAAGCAAGGCAACCAATTCATTGGAGTAAGATGGTTTCCGAACATCTCATCTTGGTGCTTCTGATGTGCGGTAAGTAGATGCTTCATACACGTGTGACGTCTACTATGTACAGCAGTTTAAGTTCAAGTTGACCACCTCGACAACCTTGTGATCATTGCGTATAAAGGCGGTTGGGGGTATTAGTTTCGGACAAAGTAGGAATCGATAATGTAGTCCGTGATTTATGAATATACCCATGTTTGAAACCTATTTCAATTTGTTGCAATGGCAAATGAGTCGTTAGTTTTTCGATATCAATACCAATATTTATCGGTGTGAGGATGTTATCTATACGTCTGAATGTCAGCCCATTCTGTATTTTTTGTAGTGTTGTCATATGGTTCTAGTTTATGTCTCACACGTGCTAATCCTGTCCTATTCCAATAAGCGAATGGTCCGATATACATATTTTAGTTCTGTCCTTTTTTTGTCGAGAAACTCTGTTACAGTAATTTTACACCGGGCTACAACAAAAGCTCCAATTGGAGAAAGGTACGGGTTAAATACTGTGTACCACCAACGTCGCCTAGAGGAAGTTTTGTATTTCCAATTGAAAATTGAATTTCAGGGTCATTGAGGTGTTTGTGTCGATATCTCCACTGTTAGTTGCAGTCTTAAATAGTGACATCCTGAAGCCATTTGACAAGTCGAGTTAAAATGATATTGACATTGGGCAGCAAAAATTTCGAACTTTGTAACGATCCTTTGCGTTACCGACAGTCAGAATCTGTTCCGGAAATCTAAGATTTCAAGTTTTTCCTGGGCGGTAGGTATATCTTTGGAATAAAACAGTCTACTTATGCACCAGAATGTCTTGCCATAGCAGCTATACATGAAGTTTAATGTGATAGATCATTAACCATGTAATGAATGCCAACGGGGCATTGAACTGTTTGTTTGGGTAAGGTTTTCTTACAAAAGTAACATTGTCGACTCTGATCGGTTTAAACTGATACGCAAAAGACTCGATTAATATGGGTCCTTGTAATCCCTTGTAACCATTTTGTAATTTTGTAAAATTTATAAATTCGAAGTACAGAGTGATGGCAAATTAGCAGTCGTAGTATTTTTATTGTGTAAACACCAACGTTTTTAAATAAATGGCAATTCTGTGTTAGCCTTATCAATAAAAAATAAACCAGAGTTCCACGACCCCATACCTTCGTCAAGTAATGCTTTTTTTACTCTAAATCAAGCAAACCAA